>VDFB02105785.1:112374509-112630719 GCA_007258455.2 Sequoia sempervirens
GATGGCCCTCTGATACTACTCCTAGTAGCGGCTCTGGTTGGTCAAATTTTTTTAAATGCTTTCCGTGTTTAGCACTTGAAATCTCGCCCCAACGCAAGGAAGATAAAGAGAAGGAAAAAGAAGTTGACGATAGCTGGGGTCCTCATCTTGATGCCACTCTAGACCCTGCTAATGTATGGGGGAAAAAGATGGATGATAGAGACCCTCCTAGCTCTGTTGGAACTACTCTAGCTGCTTAATGGCCTTTTATTTTATATGTTTGTAATGTTTATGGATTTCTGGGCTAGGCCCAAGTGACTCTGGTTTTTGGTTTTTTGGGCTCTACCCATGTGACTCTCTGGGTGTGCCTTTTTACCACCCACCTTTTTTTTGTGAATATGTAACTTTATCTTTATTTTTTAATATAGATAGGGGTCGCATTCATCAAAAAGTATATTTACATACATTTTGTTATAACACATCCATTTCATACATAGTTAGATTATTTTTTTATTGAAAGGACATCAATACATACAGGTCTTATTTTTCTTATTTTTCTTGATTTTATATTTTTAATGCATGTTTAATCTAGGTATTTAACTTTGTAATAAACATTTATTAATTATAAAATAAAAATTATTTATGATAGTAAAATAAAATTGTATTAATATATATTTTTTCAAAACCTTACACTAAGGACCACATTTGAGTAAAATTTTGTGTCATGATGAGTTCATTCTATCATAAAAATATGGTATAAATTGATATTTTAGGCATAATGAAATAATTCCATAGCACTTGGTGGGAAAATAATACCACATATAATGCTTATGTGACACATTTACATGTTGATGATTTCATCTATATAATGAAATTAATCTATTTTTCCTCATGTCACAAGACTAGGGAAAACTATGTTTTATAAATTTTAAATCAATTTATGATCACAAGTAAGACACACTTTGAGCTTCCAACCCATTTATAAATTTATTCATCTATGAATTTTTTTTTTTCAAATTCCAGTTATTATATAATATTTCATCATTATCTAAATAAATATTTAATATATTTTGGAAAAACTTAAATTGACATAGAAGAATTAAATTTTTAACATATAAAAAAAATTTCAAAACTAACGTCTCAGTAAAAAAAGTTATAGCTTCACCCAAACTAGTAAGGCATAACTAATAAAATAAAATAATTTCAATCTTATTAACACCTCTAGAGATTGATGGTATGCAATAATTAATTGGGATTGAGCTACCAACCTCTTTAGTTGGGAAGTTCTAATCTACCAAATCATACACATCTTATAGTACATTGTCATTTTCATCACAATAATAATAATCACATATATATCTCAATCAATGAATAAATAAAATTAATTGAGTAATTTTTCTAAACTCTTAATTAATTTTACTTGTAAGGAATGGTCCTTATGATGGGTCAATGCATGTAAATTTTCTTTCCCAAAAAATTTTAAACTTAGAAAATTAATAATTCCTTTCAACACTTTTTGATTTATGATCATTTATTGGTTTTTAAAAATTTTACCTTGTGTTTCTTTGCATAGATGGTTCCCAACATTATTCTTCTTGAATTTCTAATAAATGTGTCTGAATAATTTGTATGTCAAGAGATTTCACAAGCACTCTAAAACATCTAGCTAATGTGGGCAACTATCATGAACAATTTTACTTTGGTTCTATTGATGGAGTATCTCACTTTTTCCCTAGAGAAGTAAGTACTATAATTTCCTAACTATAAAATCAAATATTATGTAGATTTTTTAGTATAAGGCATTATTGAATTAATCAAAGCCATTAGTACATGAATTTTTTGACCTATATTTAAGTAATTTCTTAATATTTTAAAATTTTAGGTAACTAAAGGTATATTTTTAATTTACTAAGTTAATATAGAGTATAGGTTTATTTATGTGGAATAAACATATTTACCATATATAACATTAAAATATGTAGAAATAAATACATATGTGAGATGTATGTTTTAAATTTTTCATGTTATTATTTACTAACTAAATTACTAAATTAATGTTATAAAAATAGATTAGATTAAAAGTAATTGTAAACATATCATGAAAAAAACTTTTCTAAGACAAAGTGATGAGAAAGAGTTTCTTTTGTAGTCATATATTTCTAACTATTACAATATTGCATTGTTTGTCTTGAAAATAAAATTTAAGATCTTATTTCATATAAAATAAATCATTAATAATATTAAAAAAAAAGCATAGTACATTTTAAATCAAATTATGATTATAATATTTAAAATTATATTAAATAGATTCCTATATATATATATATGATTATTTTCGCTTATAATATCAATATGCATTAAATCTCAATTTTTATTTCATTACGCTAAACTAAAAATAAACATATAAGTGTAAAAACTATACAAGATACTAATTTAAAGTTAAAATATACTAAGGTATAAATAAGAAATATGCATATATATAAATATTAAAATATATATGGGCATGAGGGTCTTGGCATTAAAAAATGGTCCTACTAGATATACCTATAACTAAGTTATTTAGCTTAGTTTCTAACCTTTTTATGAAATACAATGTGGATTGTGATAAATATTAATCCTCCCCGCAAGGATAAGATAAGGTTTAGCATTCTTGGTTTACAATTATTGAATACTATGATGCATCACAATGGTAATTTTAATAAGGGATAAAATTATAGTCTATACTAGAGCACTAAAATAAATTATATGTAAATTAATATATATTTAGAGTGTAGTATCAACATGCTACATGTGAAGGATTTTATTTCATCAGGAATCCTAGTTGTAATATCCTCCATAAGTTGTATCATATGTTTTAGATCATCACACTTCTAGAACAATGTATTGTTAATGGTTCTTCACCTCTTTTACATGAAGGATTGATTCATTGACTCTATCAATATAATCTTAGTTTAAACCCTATTTTATTTTCTACTAGGGTAATAAATATTTCCTTGGCCACTACTACTAAGTGTACTACTATAACCCATAAAAGTTTAAAAAGAGCAAGAAATTATTTTATTAGACCCCTTATCATACTAAGGAGGCTACCTTTAATTTTCTCTCTATCTAATATCTTAATTCTACTAAGAAATTTTCCCCATCACTCTTCAAAAATATGTCCAAAGTTAATACTAGCATGAATAATAAACATATTTATTCTACCCTTAAGAATACACTTATTTAATTGAAAGGGAATAAAATTAAGAATACAATGGGGTCCCTTCTAGAGATCTGATGAAACAAAATAAAGGGTATAATAATTAAATCTACTATTATCAATATAGCTATAGATACTACCATTGTTTCGAAAGTGTAGGAGGTTGATAACCCTTAAAATAAAAATAAAATTAAGGTTATCAAGGGTGTGAGTGTTGGAAGTTTGTTTTTCATTAAGGAGATCGTTGGAGACTTGAATTGGCAACGTGAGCATTATGTATAGTGAGAAGAGATTGTTGAGTGGGGAGATTGATGAAGGTTGATGGGCATGATAGTATATGGTGTTGTCATTGATGGAAACCAATGATAGAGGTGCAAAAGTGTTGTTCTAGAGAATACCAAATGGTTTGGATATTTGGCTAAGTCTCAAAGCTTAGTTTTAGTGTTTAGTGAACCAGTTTTGAGGTTCACATTGTTCCACTATGAAGAATATAGTTATACAGTTTTGAGGTAATAGTGATGAATGTTGGAAGAGTCTAAATCCAAAATTTCATGGCTTGATGTATACTATAGTCAAATTTAGAGTTGATGGAGCATCGAATCTAGAAATGGTAGAGTTATAGTGGCAGAGTACATGATTGGAATGCTTCACATCCCACTGTGGATGAATATTTTTCTATCTCATTTTTAGGATGTGTTTACAGATGTTAGAAGTGTGTATGCTCTAGGTAGCAAGTGCTTTGGAGATCATTTTGTTGAGTTGTGAATGAATGGTTGGTTTATTATATTGTTGCTTCACTAGCGGTGCTAACTTAAAGGGTTTGGAGCATGCAAAATTAAAGCATGCATGTTTTAGACTTATGAGAGTAATTATAGGTCATTCCAACCTATTTTTATGTGTCAAATGTCTTGGATTATTTTTAAAATCATGTGTGGTTGATTTTTGACCAAATAGGTTATTGTGTTGCACAATACATCTGATTAGGCTGACCTAATTGATAGTTTAGGGTGTTGTGGTATATATACAAGGTTGGTTCATTGTGGGAAGGTGGTGAACAATGTTTGTAGTGTGTGTGGTGTGAGATCTAGTGTAGAGAAGTGTGAAGTGAAATTATGGTGAAATATGAAGTGTATTAAGTCAATTTTTTTAGCCTAATTGGAACTATCTCCAACATGTTGTACATGCATTATAATCAGTTCAATATTTGGAAGTGAGTCACTCTCTTTTTTTTTGTAGTGAGCTATTTCTTCTATTATCTAGATAGTGAGTCTTGCAGACAGTGAGTCCACCTGGCAATAAGTCATTATGTAATATCTTGTAATTGATTATTTAATATATTGTGAGGTAATCCTCATCGTGGTTTTTCCCTTTTTGGATTTTCCATGTAAATCTCATGTTAGATTGTGTCTATTGATGTGTTACATTCTTTCTAAGTTCCTTTCCATTACTACAAGTTTAATTTGATTCTTTGAATGAATGTTTAAATTGACAAAGTTAATGAGTTTTAGTGAATACCAATTTACCCCTGCTCTCAGTATTCTAGGTGTTCAACAAGTGGTATCAAAGCTTGGTTACTTCAATTAGCTTGATCACTAAGGGAGATCTTGGAGGTTGAGTACATGGCTATAAGGAAGTATCCTATTCCCCTAGAAGAGATCATCCCTGAAGGGTTTATTAGGGAAGACTGTGAAGTTGACATGGAAGGAGAAATCAAGTTAGCTCTTGATGATTTGGATAAAGAAGAAGCTAAGAATAGAGATTTGAAAAGAATATTAATGATGTAGATGAATGTATTAAGAAGTTGAGAGAGAAACTCAAGAAAGCTATAGAAAGAATCAAGGAAATAAATGAGTGGCTAAAGAAATCAAATGATACTAGATCACCAATCTAAAAGTGCAAGCTGAAAAAGGAAAAAGAGTCGAAGACTACCTGAATGCCAAACTAAAAGAAAAATCTAAAGAATGTTTAAATCTTGAATGTAAGAGATTGTAACATTAAGATCAAATCTAGAGAAAGCAAAGAATCAAGAAGAGCTTCACAATGCTTTATGAGATGATTGCAAATGGGAAGGTTTTTAAGGAAAAAAGAAGGTTTAGGGTTTGAGAATTGAGAAATTTCAAAGGTAAATCAAAATCCAAACAATGTTGAAAATGATAATGTCAAATAGATTTGGAACCAAAAGAAAGAATTCAAAATACCTCCTATCAGACAACCTACTATATAAAGGTATTCATATTTTAATGGTTATTATTACTCATGCAATAAGTTTGGACATAAAGATGTAGAGTGTAGAAGTAGAATGAATCAAAATATTCAATCATTTCCTAGTCAGTTATTTACATGCAATAGATTTGGTTATAAAGCTAGTGAATGCAAAAACCAGATGATGAATGGTTACAATAATGGCATGATGTTTCAATCTTTCAATGGATACTGTTATACATTCAATGGATTTGAGCATAAGGGTTTTGAATGTAGATCTAGAACGGCTAGGAGTAAGCTTGTTAAAAAAGGTGTCATATGCCACAATTGCAACAAATTAGGACACATAGCTAAGTTTTGCAAAATCAAGAACATGAAACCCTTTGTTTCACAAAAGAAGATGAATAATCCAATAAAGAAGTTTGATCTGATTGAAATGAAGAAGGAAATGAATAATATCTGGAAGAAGAAAGATGAGAATGAAGTAAAGGGTGAGCCTATGCTAGCTCCTGGTGTAGATGTTTCCTCTAGAAACTAGATAAAGAGCTTTGGATTAGGGGGAGTTTTAACATAAAATCCTTAATCCCCCACCAAATATGTGGTGTTGATGCCTTTAGCACACTAGTACATGTGTAGATTGACATGGTTGATCTGTTGGTGGTTTTTTTAGTATGAAATTTCTTGTTGTGGAGATCTACGAAGTGATTGAAGGTGACTGTGTCAACACAGTGAGGGTTTGCTAGATTTTTGACCTTACTTTATTCACTATAATTAATGCATTTTAGGTCATCCAAAAAGTTTTTATATGTGATTTCACATATGATTAAGTCATGTGTAATTGATAATTTGAAGAATGAAGAGCAGAGCAAAGGAGATTTGAATCCTTTGGTGGGAAACCCTAACTAATGAAGAATTCTAAAGGTATTTACAATTTCTTGCTATACCCTAGTTTCAAAAGTGATTCATTATGTTTACTCCACAATTAGTTGATGTGTTGGAATGAACAAGATCTAAGTTCAAAAAAAATCCATTTAAATCCATGAAAATGGATCCAAAAAGCACATTCTCAAGGTTTCCATATGGTGTGATGCAATAGAGGATGCGTGAATCTACATTCACACAAAATGCAAGAATATGATCATCTAAAGATTGTAGAATATTGGGTAAATTATTTGATAAGAGATGATTTTGAATTGAAACTTGAATTTGGAAGTTTGACAAAGAATAAGTTGGATGCATGGAAAAAATTTCCAAATTTTTTTCATGAGGATGAATGGGTTAGTATGTGCTTAGCTAAATTCATGTGGCTAGATATACTACATATGATCAACAACCAAGATATCAAGGAGGTTACTGGTTTGTTCTCTAATGGATCCATCTCGATGATGAAGTATGTGAAGAATAAGATGGTAATGAAGCTTATCGGTGCAAAATTTGACAATAATGCCCTAACGGTGAAGGACATTGATGATTTGGCAATTAATCATGCATCGATGGTGATCAGATATAAGATCTATTATAAAAATAGAGAGAACTTTGTGTCAGCTAACACAATTCATAATGCTCACCAGATGGTGAAGGAAGGTCTGGATATTGATCTATGCAAACTACTAAGACAATAGTTGATGGAAAATCTTTAGAAGACTGAAGAATCTTGGCACCCTTTCTAGTATGGTACCCTAATTGTATGCTTATTATTTTATTTTATTAGAGAATTTCATGGTACAAAGAATATTGTGTGGTTGGACAATGTTCCTATTGCAATTCAGATTAGAGACTACTTGAGAAGGTTAGGGAACCTAGAAACCCAATATTCTATGTTGAGGGGTTTCTTTAAGTTTTTTCAGGGAAAAATACAAGAAAGAGAGAATCCTAAAAAGTATAGTTGATAAGTACAAGAATGATATAACTTTCATGGTCAAAAGAGACAACTACATTATGGAGGAAGTTGAACCTATAACTACATGGATCTAAGAGCTAGGATACAAGGCTATAAAAGAGGAGCTTACTAGTTTGGAAGAGATTATATTGAGAAAACCAAGAGATCTTGTAGTAGATAGGTTTGGAACGGTCTATGAGGAGAAATCTACTGAACTACACTTGCAACATAAAGAAAAAGAGATGAAAAATGTTGAAAATATGAAGGCACGGTTGGAGGATATTTTTGTTTCATCAAAGAGCCCCATGGAAAAATCAAAAATCATGCCTGCTCCTCTAGAGGCTACTCCCAATACAAGAAGGTCACCAAGACCTTTACCTCCTCTCCTATTGTTCCAAAGTCCAAAACTAAGCATGCAAAGAGTTCAAAGAAGAAGGCTACATCCAATGTCCTTGAGCAATGAGAGGCTCCTAAAAGGAGAAGAAAGGAAGAGGCCACAAGAGAGAAATAAATTAGTTGTGAGGATGAAGAGGATATAGAAGAAGAAAATCCATAGCTAATTTAGAAGAAGAAGAATATGTCTCAAGCCTCCATGGAAGAGACCAATGCAAAGAAAGCAAAAATTGGCATTGTGGACACAAATAGTAAGGAAGAAGTAGAAATGAAAAAGAAATATTTTGTTATTAAGAAGAGAGAAAATAAATTTGGTGAAGTTGAGAAATCTCCTAAAGGAAAGGGGAAGAAGAAATAAAATACCCCTCTGATAAGGGAATACAACCCTTTGAAGCTTGGTGCTTTATTTAATAGAATTTCAGAATTTGGTCGCTTGGAAGAGACACCACAAATGTATCCAAAATCTAATGATGAAGAAAAGGAGACCATAGAAGAAGTCATAGTCAAGTATATGATAGAATTTGACACCGGCTTGGATGAGATTAAGGAGTAGGACCAATTTCTTGATGTCTTGAAGAATATTTTAATTGCAAGAAGAGAGGAAGAAATTGAAGAAGATGCAAAGATAAAGGCATTAGCCTTGGAGAAGACTAGTTCTTCTCTTATAGCTGAGGACAAGTGAAAATTGTGTGTAGTGTTTAGTAGAAAATTTAGAACAAAGAAAAGAGTCATCACTTTGATGAGAAGAGATAAATAGGACATTGAAAGACTCAAGAATGAGACACTATAAAAGGTTGCAAACCTGTAAAAGGATTGGGAATGTCTCTGGACAAGGAAGAGTAATTGCAGCTCATGATACAACTATTTCAAAAGTCAATGAAACTATTAATGATCAATCTAAGCATGTGACTAAGCCCGAGGGAGGAAAATAAAACATGATGCAGATAACATTCCTTCGAATGAAGAGCTTGGGTAGGAAAATGTGTTGACTAATGCAGATATCATTCCTCTGAATGAAGAGCTACCTTTCTTTTCTTTTATTCCTCTCCATCAGAGGGAAGCATAGAGAGCACTTCAACTAAGTCATCCCCTTCATCCTCCTCCACTCTTCATCATCTTCATATTCTATGGAATTTGAGCTCATGTGAGAATAGTGCACTACCATTGGCTTTTATTTTTTCTTGATAATACTCTTCCCATTTGGATTCAACATAAAGGTTTGGTTCTTCACATATTCCATGATTAAGATAATTAGAACCTCATGTAGCACTATTAGTTTCTGGTTTTTCATATGTTCTTTTATAGAATAATCTAGCGAAGTTAAGAGAAAATAAGGAAAAGAAACTAACTTATGCCTAAAGTGATTTAAGAAAATAAAATGGTCACCCAACATAGTTGTGTACCTATCATCTAGAGTAATATAATGCATGATAAGCTTTGAAACATGTGCCCAAATGGGTTTTATAGAGAGTCGATCATAGCCCCCAAGAAGATAATTTCACAAGCTTCTCTTGTTCATCACCCATGAAGAACTAGTTAAGGGCTTGATTGTTAGCTTTCTTGTGATGAAAGAACTTCCCTCCTTGCACCAGCAATCCAATAATCTTCATAATCACCTCCTCTATTATTGCAAATTTCTTTCCATTTATAGTCAAAACTCTATTCTTCCAGCCCTTAACAAATAGCTTAGAGGCTTTCGGGTCATGCCCATGGAGCCTTTCTAGGTAGGGGCCAGGCCTCCCTCCTCCATAATTCTCTAAGAATTAGGGGTCTTATAGAACCCTTCACAAGATAGGGGCTCCAAATGGCTTTGATCTACTCACATGGTCACAAAAAGTAGCCTAGTATGCGTTCCTAGACTCTCAACAAAAAATAAACCCCTTTACTGCCTCAAAAGCGTGAAAGTCATTCAGGTGTAATTATCTCCATATCCCATCCTCTATCAATATATGTGATGACTATCATTATTAAGAATGGTAAGAGCTTTGATGGGAACTGAAGAGTAGCCATTCAACATTTGTGAAGATTTCCTTCTCACACTTTCATTAGTGAAAAATTCCACCAAATAATTACCCCCATGAAGGACATGAGTAATCCTTATTTCATCAAATGACTTGAGCAATCCTAATGAATCCAAAATAATAGAATCAATAAACCAAATAGGGGGATACATATTATTAATACATCTTATAATGTTTAATGAATCACCTTGCACTCATACTTTCTAAAAACCTCTATCATAGGTAAGTTTTATACCATTATAAGTAGCCATTCTTCAACATGTTAATTTTTCTGAGTTTGTTGCTTCAACATAGGAAAGTTTTATACCAAATATACGATGTTTTAAATTAAAATGAAAATAAATAAATAATTACTACAAGAGATTTTAAAATCTTAAATATAAAAAAATGATGAAATAATGTTACCCAGGAAAAACCACTAAAACAAGTGTTGATGCACCAAAACATAGTACAAACCACCATAGTATGATTAGGCCTAGAAAAGATAATTAAATTATACAAAGATCAATATTAATAAGCTAAAAATTAATATTATGATAATATATAATTGACTAATATCTCATTTACCTACAAAAATTAAAGATTAGCCCTAAAATCTTGATTTGAAAAACAAAATAAAGATTGGCCATATGACTCTATTGGGATACCAGAATTAAAGTGCATGTGCAATTGGTTAAAAACATATACACTTAAACATGTTGCATATAAATTGAAATTTATGTTTCAATTGAATTTTTTTGAAAACATTTAAAATGATTAGTGAACTTGCTAGATGGTGTCCCACTGACCATGCTATAATATGATAGTAAAAATATGAAATAAAGGGCTTTGGCCCGAAGTTCACATAGATAGTAGAGGAGGATTAAGTCTCGGGTTTTCTCCTCGAGGTATTGGGTTTGAGTCTGACGTCTCAAACTTATGATGAGATAACCAATAATAAAATAGAGAAGAAAGCAAAAGAAAAGGTGAAGAAGAAAGTAGGAAAGATGATGTCAAATGTGAAAAAGGTGATTTGCATTTTTGAGGATTTTGTAGATGTATCACAAGATCCTGCTTCCACTCCACAAACTCCACAAGATCCAAGGAGAACAACTAGATCTACCTTTTCCACCACTATAGGGTTAGTGCAAGATCATGGGGGTCCAAACTAGGCCCTTAAGTGGCAATGCAAATTCATACAAATAGAATTAGGAAACTTGATTTTTTTTTAATAGGTTATTAACAAGATTTCAAAAATATGTAACAACAAAATTTGTAGAAAATTGAATGTATTTTCTAAGATACTAGTCCTTTTTTGGAAAAATTAAATCTATTTTGTGAAAATTTGAAATTTCAATGTAGTAGTAGTAAAGTTTTAGGAAAAAATAAAAAAGTAGGTGTATGTCTAACCAACCTAAATACAAGATTTTTTTTTTTGAAACTTTAAATATAAGTATAGGATACATGCCTGAATGTGCAATGTTTTTTTTTTTGTAATTTTTTTGCAAGTAAATAATTAGTTATGAATTTTTTATTAGAACTTTTTTAAAATATTAAAATTTGTTTATTTGACCACCATAACTTGGTCAAAAATTTATGAAATCCACTTTTATTCTTTTTTTCCTATAGTATGGGAAGCATAGAATGTGTTGCATCTTTCGGATTTGAAAAATGTAAAATTGTTTAAGAATTGGGGATGTTTTTCAATCAGCCTATTAGTTAAGACTTTAGTCATAATATATGTAAAAATATATAATAATTATCTATTAAATTCAAAATAAGGCATATATTATATTGGTGGAAAGATGACAATTTTCTCAATAAACCCTTTTCATTTCATCAAACCATCTAGCATGGTTAGTGGGAATTTGTCAATTGGTTAAAAACATATACACTTAAACATGTTGCATATAAATTGAACTTTATGTTTCAATTGAATTTTTTTGAAAACATTTAAAATGATTAGTGAACTTGCTAGATGGTGTCCCACTGACCATGCTGTTTTATATGATAGTAAAAATATGAAGTAAAGGGATTTGGACCAAAGCTTGCATAGATAGCAGAGGAGGCTTAAGTCTTAGGTTTGCTCCCCGAGGTCTTGGGTTCGAGTTTGAGGTCCGGCCTCACCTGATGTGTGTGGATTGCGATTGGCTATGTGCATCCCCAGAGGATTAGTCTCGCCTCAGCTCACTCCATCCTGGCCCCAACTTAGCAGTTTGTAATCCCAAGGCAAGGCCGGTTAGGTCGCTGGGTTGTTGCAGGGATACCTCTGAGTGAACAAAAAAAAATGAAATAAAAATAGATTAAAAAAATACAAAATTTATACCTATTTCACATTTAACCTACACCATATATAAGTTATAAATTTCTAAATCTAGAATAAAATAGATAACTAATTTTACCATATATCTCCTTTCAACACCTTGCACCCAAAGGTGGATATTATTTAATATTGCTAACTATATGGTATATGTTTTCTTGTTCTAATAGCATATAAATATGGTTAAATATGTTATTATTAAATGGCCTAAATTGGGTTGAATGTATAAATTATTGTATAAAATTATAAGGGATCAATGTTGAAGATTAAATGTAAATAAATGGTGATTTGGTTGGTTAAGTGGTTGAAAAAAGGGAGTTATGAAATGGATGGTTAAAATATAAAATGAATTTATAACTATTTGTATTATTTCTATGTATTTAAGAAGACTTTTTAAATTAATATTTTTAAATCACATGTAAAGGGAAGGGGATCTAAGACTTAGGAAAGATATCACATTAGGATATCAAAGATTAAAGAATCTCAATTGGAGATGTGATAAGTTTAATATTATGTTGAGAGTATCACCAAAGGATTTATGATACCTTGTAAAGGTATTAAACATGAAGGATATCTAATACCTTGAAAAGGTATTGGGGATGAGGAAAATTAGATACCGAAGGTATAAGGGACATGAGGAAATTATAATATGAAATATATTAGGGAGGAAGAAACTCTTCTATAAAAGGTATTAGGGAAGAGGTAAATTTGATACCAAAAGTATCAAGCAATAAGAAATTTTAATACTAATATATGAGGGAAAAGACATCCAATACCAAAGGTATCAAGGAGGAAGAAATTACAATAGCAAAGGTATTGGAGAAGAGATAGATTTGATAAAAAAATGTATTAGGGAGGAATAAACTATGATGCAAAAGGTATTAGAGAAGAAAAAACTTTGATACCAAAATAATTAGGGAAAATAAAACATTGATACCAAAGTTATCGAGGATGAAACTCTAATAACATGGGTATTAGGGAAGAGGCAACCTTGATACTAAAGGTATTAAGAAGGAAGAAAATTTGATACCTCTTAAAGGTATCAAGGAGGTGACAATTCCAATACTAAATATATTAGCGATAAAGAAAGTTTGATACCTTGCAAAGGTATCATGGATAATAAAAATTGCGTACCTTACAAAGGTATCAAAGATCATTAAAAAAGGTTAACTCATGAGAGAAGAATAAAGGTGAAAGAGAAATAAGTGATTGGAATAAATTTAATAAAGATAGTGGATGAGTTAAATAAACAAATAGATATTTATTATTTAATTTAATTGATGGGAAAGGATAAAGACAAAAGTGTGAATAGTTTTAGGTGTTTACAATAGTGCAATTAGTTGCATGGTCCTTTGTAGCCTATGATTTTACAAATATATATATATATATATATATATTTTAATATTTCATATTCTACACCTTATTCAATGGACTTCATATTGAGCTTGTATATAAGAATAAATAATTATTTCTTAAAATTCCTACAATTTAGTTCTATATCATGTTTTGGACTATAGGAGAGGACACCATCCTTGTGGCTTTTTTTAATTTTCTTAAGAGAATAATGTATGTAGGTTACTATGACTATTTATAGAAAAATATAGATTTTATAATGATATATACAATCAATTCTTGATTATTGAGGGACATGAATTATCATTTGGTTATTGATCTATATTTGCTCTTATTTATTACTTGTTCATTATACTTATAATAAATATACATATTTTGTGCATATAAATTTTTAATTTATTAGTTTGTATCTATTATGGCCCTATCCCTTGGATAAAATATTAACAAAGAACAAAAACCATTAGAAACATAAATAACCTTAAAAATTGTAAAAAATTATAAATACTAGAAAAGAAAAATAGAAAAGTAAACTACCTACTATTGCATACAGTAATATATATCAAGATAAATATTGTACACAATAGATAAGAACTAAGAAATTGCAATTACATACCTTTCATCACGTCACACCCCAATATCACATCCTTGAATATACTTGGAGCTACTTATCTATAATTTGTTGGTGTGAATAAATTCCTTGTACCTAGTTAATTTCCTTACTAGGGACTTAGGGGACATATTCACATGTTAAGTTTACTTAGGATTATAAGATTCCTTCTAGAAGTCTTAGTTGTCATTTCTATATATTATCTTATCATAGGTTGTTATGAGTTAGTTGTCTCATGTGATAGGATTAAGACACTTGTCACAATCTTGTCTAATCGTATATCTCACCTTTCCTTTATAAGTAAGGCCTCTCATGTACATTTGCATATTCAATATTATAGTATTGCATCCATTATCATATATAGTTATTCTTGCTATTTTCTCTCTTGTGGAAGATATTTTGGTCTAGAAAATTTTCTTAGGGGTGTTGAGGAGTCACCATTAACTCCTACATTATATTAGAGCTTCAGGTTGTAGATTCCTTCTTAGATATGAGAGTTTTGTGTTGGCTTGAAGATTTTTTTGGGTGCATGTTAGGGTTTCAAGGACCTCATAGTTGAATCCAAGGCATCAAACAAAGTCATGTTTTCCTTCCATTTCATCATTTTTTGTTGTTTTGATTGATCTATGAGGGTTTCAACTTTGCTAGATCTAGAGGTACTTACAATTTTAGGGAACTTTGTGCCCAAATCAACCTCACCATCATGTTCAAAAGGCGTGTGATGGATTTTGATATAAAATTTTCCTATGTTCAGCTTCAGGTGTTTTTGAGGCAATTTTTTTTACCCAGGCAGGTCGTACGCCCTCGAGTACAGGCAGTACAATACTTTCACAGAAAAAAGTATAAATTATTTTCTATGGTTTTATTATGTTTCAAGCTAAAATAATTCAATAAATTTTCTACGAGATTTATTAAGATTTTTGGGAAATATTTATTTGGGGTTCAAAAAATTGTAGTAAAAAAATTAAATTTATGCATCAAACAGTACTACAAACCTGTCGACTACAACTTTTGTTAGTAATTTTTTAATATATTAATTGCTATTTAATATTTTAATTGGCAGGTTATTTTTTTTAGCCCTCAGTTCCCCTTTAGTAGGGTCCTTGGGCATTTGGACTAGTGCAAAGGGGATAAATCCCTGGTGGTGCACAAAGGTGCCACTGGCACTCAACCCCATCATCACCCCTTTGGTTGACACTTTTTTATTTTGCCTTGTAGTGCCTGTCAGTCATATGAATAACCAAGTGCCAATTTTTTCAGCCCCTAGGGGCCCAAATTTTGACCCTAATTAGTCTACACATGCCTAAAACTTGTCTTTTATTCAAATTTCTATAACTTCCACCCTAGGTGGCAAAATTTTTGATACAAAATATTGACAAAAAGTTGGTGCTCTGAATCTTCCAGTGGTGTAGGTAATTTTTTTAAAATTTTCTGTTTGTTCTTTATTGTTGATTGAAGTCAAATCTTATTTCCTGGCTCTTAATCTCATAAAGTTTTGCCACAATCTCCATTTTTTTGTGATTCTTGCAGCATTGGAAATTTATTGAGGAGATTTATCTAGCCATCCATACACATTTTCCTTTTTTTTAATCCTAGGCATATTGTGATTTATATTTTTTCCCAGTGGGTATACTGAAGGGTACTTGGATATTTTGATAGTTGGGAGGGTGTTGTTTTGGTCATTTTACTTCATTTCAACTCTATTTTATGTATTGATCTCATATTTTATTAGATGAAAAGTTTTTCATTATTGTAATCATGGGTTATGCAACTCATCCTTCTATAATAATTTTGAATAAGGACAATTATAAGTCATGGAAAAAATACATAATAACACATTGTAGGTGGTTAAATATTTTGTCTCATCTTTATGGACTCACAACTAAGCCAAAAACAACATATAAGAAACATGTTTGGGGTAATAAGAATGATAATATCAAAGGATTGATTTGTTTTACTTTTATTGTAAGCATATTCAGAGAGAGCTATCATAAGATTTAAAGAATCTCATTCCAACAGTTTGAACCAAGATTTGGGAGGGTTTTGGAGATCCACATAAGCCCCCATTCATAAATGATCCTAATTCAGATTTCCTCATTCCACTTGATGATGTTGATAATATACCCTATTATGATAATACCTTAGATGATTTTGAATATGATGTAGAACTTGAGCATCTTGATGATCTAGAGACTTCTCCTATGGCTCCTGATTCTCCTATTGATATCACACTTTCATCTCCTATTGATGATTCATTGAGAACTTCCAATGATTCATTGAAAAAACTATATTATTGTCTTCTTGATTGATATTCCTATTTATTAGACGTTGCATCTTTGTTTGTGGAGTTTCACATTTCAGATTTGGAAGACCAATTTGAGTGTTTATCTCTCTTATTTGATGATAGTCATGGATCAACTATTGTCACTTCATCTATGTCTTTGGATTTAGTTCAAGATCAATTTCCATTAATTTTGGGTTTGTCACATTTTGTTGAGATTGGGCACATGCACCTGATTGGATTGTGGCATCATCTTCATCATCTACCAAGAGCTTCACAACACATGAGTAGATTTTAGAGACATGATACATTTGGATTCTTCTTCCTACTAGTTCCTATCTAGAGTGAGAAGCACTCTTGCATTTCTACTTGGTGTATCTTTTTCCTAAGGGGAGACATTATTTTTAGGTGTTTGATTATTTTTTGTCTTCAAACACTTACCATATTTGTAGGAGATTACACATTATAGGGGGCTATCTTGTCTCTCTCTTTCCCTCTTATGGGAGGGTTCTGATTGTATATATATTATAGATATAGTCCTTGGGGGTATCATTGAGTCCTCCATACATAATATTTTTTATTTCTTTTACTCTTTTGGAGAGTAGTTTTATCCCATTGGGTTTTCTCCTTTTTCTTTGTTTGTGAGAGAGTGCATTTATATTTTTACATGGGTACCTAACATGGCCTTGTAGCCGAGACCCATAGTCTCTTTGCATAGTTTGCATAATAATATCCTCCCTGAGTTGTACTTAAGGAGGAGTGTTGGTCAAAATAAATGTCTTATACAAAGTTAATTTCCTAACTACAGACTCTGGAGACATATTTACATGTTAAGTTTACTTTGGATTATAATATTCCTTCTAGAAGTCTTAGTTGTCATTTCTAGATCTTACCTTATCCTAGTTTTTTATGAGTCGGTTATCTAATTTTATAGGATTAAGACACCTATCAAAATCTTGTCTAATACTATCTTTCACCTTTCCTTTATAAGCAATTCCTCTCATGTACATTTGCATATTCAATCTTGTAGTATTGCATACATTGTCATAGCAAGTTATTCTTTCCATTTTCTCTCTTGTGGAAGATATTTTGGTCTACAACTATTCTTGGGGGTGTTGTGGAGTCACCATTAACTACTACATAATTTACTATACCTAAGTTTCACTATATTACTTAACACATCCAAGAAAGGGAACCAAATACCTATAGTCATTTCCCTCTTATTCCCCCCCATATGAATTTTAGCCCCACATAGAGTAGGGATTTTGAAATAAATAGATACTTTTAGGTGACCCTTTTAATGGGTCACTATTAGTCCCTACAACATATTACTTACATCCCACATAAAAATACTTAAGTACACACAACTCTTATTTTTCCTCCACTAGGTACAAAGAAATATAATTCACTATAACTTGGATAAAAAAATTCATATCAAAGAATCCTCAAGTGTCTTTCCACCCATATTTCAAGTCATAATATGTCATAAAATTAGTTTTAAATGAGTATTTATAAATTTTAAATTTTCTAATATTTACATTATGAACTTCAATTGAAAAACTCATGGTAAAATATCTATGAATAGATGGTTTAGAGCAAGGATTACTTATTCAAACTAGACCATGTTATCTTAGAATACTATTGAAGAAGTATTTACCATCACCCTATTCCATGAAAATATCACTTTGAAATAATTATGTACTACATCTTCCTTCTACCATGGGTCTTTCACCTTCCCAAATTTCTTCTAATGGGCCATAATCACAATTAAAAAATAAAGGCAATATTAACATACTACTAACACAACAAATATTTTCCAAAATATAACTAGATGATAATTGCAAACTACACTTGAGAAAACCATTACAAACATTGAAAAATATAAATTTCAATGCATAAAAACCTATTTGTACAAAAATTCATTAAAATTTGAAATATCCAATTAGGAGCATTAATCCTAGCCAAAATAAATAGTTTTATGAGTAAATATCTATTTATATTTTTTCTCACAAAATAAAACCTTACATGGACATAAAATTACTAAAACCAAATATGGCACTTTTCAAATGAAAATATGAGAGCATTCATAATAAATAAGGAATATTTTTTATTATTAAACCCCCACTAGTGGTTTGATTATAGACCCATGAATTGTCCTTATAAATTATGACAATAAAGGTGGTTTTAAATATAAACATTCCTTATTAAACTCAAGTAGGATGTTAATTATATAAAGTTGGAAAATGATTTTAATCAATACTACAATTATCTAAATAATCTATCATAAAATGAACCTGAAAATTATAATCCAATAAGAAAATTTCTTAAAAACCTCCACTTATAATTCTATTATAATCCTTTTATAAACATATTGAATTTAATCTAAGGATCACTTTATACAATTAGATTTTTCACTCTACTAGCAAAGGCTGCTCAAAACCTACCATAACTTCTTCCACTCTTATTCATTACTTTATTTATACCCTAAGAATATATAATCACTATTTAAAAATACTTCCATCATCTTCACAAAGCCAAGCATTCCCTTGCTAGCCTAATTTCCATGAGAATATTTTTGACATAAACCATAGACCAAAAATTATATTTGTATTATATATGTGTAGTAATTTATTTTGATGTAATAAAGAAGAATAACATATCATATATATTAGACAAATCATTGCACTGAGGCGGATGTTGCATTTATAAGTGTTAAATATGTTGTGGACAAAGGATACTCCAAAATATGGGTCGAAGGTGATTCTTTAAACATCATCAATTATCTGTGTGACACTCACTAGCCTAGCTGGAATGTGGATCAACTGATCAAAGATATTATAATCATGTTATGATCTTGTGAAGAGATCCACATCTCTCACATTTACGAAGAAAGAAACTTGTTGTAATTTTTTTTTGCCAATGAGGCTGTCAGTTTAAATGAGTTTTGTGCATGGGAGGAGGGCTTGATCCTTCCTGAGAAAGCTAGGAGCTTATTGATAAATGATGGCATGGGATGAGTTGATGTGGTGGCAACATTTAATTTCTAGTACCATCCCCCAACTTGCACACTTTGTGGGTTTCATTTGGATTTCTAGCATTTAGTTGAGTAATTTTTGCAGGGGTTTTCTTCTTTTGGTGTTGGAAGAAATGGGTGGCAACAGAAGCAGAATCGAGCCGCACTCTTGTGCAAGCCTTAGGAAGAAAAATAAGCTATGGAATATCCTTTTTCATCAGAATTTCATGCCTTTTTTAGAAAGGTTGCATGGGCATGATCCTAATGCATCGACAAAATTTGTGTCATGTTGGCATAATCACAAGCTTCAGATAATAGTTTGGAAGTAGAGGTGAATAAGGAGTTGGTTGCTACTATAACTGGGATGTCAATGGTTGAACATAAGTTTTACAAGGATAAGAAGAGCAATGAGGAAGCAATGGCCCAATTCTTCAAAGATGACGAGTGGAAGTAATTGGCTAAAATGGAAAGCTGGGGTTACGAGTGCAAATCCCTTAAGAATATTTGGGAAAATGTTGCTAAGGTGTTAATGCGCTATGTGACTCTAGAAGGAAGGTTTACTACTGTCCTCGATCACCACTTAACACTTCTAAACCATTTCAGGCATGGTTTGTTCATCTCTTTTTTGTTTCTTTCTGTTATCATCCATGGAGGTTTCTTTTTACGCTCATTTAAAGAATAGGAGGGTCGCCATCTTGCATGAAGGTCTCATTCTTTTAATCATGGAGCATGTTAATTCTCTTCTCCCAACCCTTGATATTAAGGATAAGGAGAAGATTATGAGTGATGTTTGTGGTTCATCTAGCTCAGATACCAGTATTGCAAATGAAGAGGAAGAAGATGTTTCCCCATCCCCTTGGACTACTTCCTTGAAAAAGAGGAAGATGGGTAGCATTAAAAGCAACCGGGTAGCCAAGCGCCTTGTTCTTTCTGACAACGAGGATAGGAAGGTGGGCTCATATGAGCCCCCCTAGGAATGTGGATTTGGCTGTTGGCTAGGGAGAAGCCAAAGGTAGAGGTAATGAGGAGGGTTTTCATGAAAATTATATGGGTATGGAGGATAAGGATAAGCCAAGGAGGTCATCCAAGCACATTTCCAAGTTGAAAAACTAGGCCTCGAAAGTTCTAGCAAAGGACCCAAAAATGATATGTGAGGGGAAAACTTCTAGCGAAAAGGTGGTGGATATTGATGACTCCCTAATTCAAGACTCACTCAAGTGGAGCTGAGAGAAGAGAATAAGGGACAAGATGAGGAGGATACTGAGAAGGAGAGTGCTAAGCCGAATCCTCTAAAGGTAAATCCCCTTTCAGAGGACTTTTCTTATCTTGATGTTGATTCTACCTCAATCTTTGAGTTGCTAGAAACATGGAAAGGGTCAGGGCCATTGGTACTTTAAAGTTAGCTAAATGGACTCTTCAGGAGTTTAATAAGGTTAACATTAAAATAAGGAGTTTGAAGGAGAATTTGAAGAATGTTTCGAAAGGCTCGGTGTTGGACATCAACAAAATCGTGGACCTTGAGGGTTCTTTCAATGATTTCAAATCTTTGTGTGAAGAACAATTGGCTAGTTTAGAAGTCAAGGTATTGAGAATGAATGTAGGCATAAAGAAGCTTCTTCATGTGTGTCACATTTTAGTGAAGAATAGTGTGGACTCTTTACAAGTCTTGTTCTGAAAGATAAGTGAGCTCAGGGAGGACCAAGTGTATTTTTCTGAGTTAATGGAGAAAGAGCATTCGACCAAAGGCAAAGGTAAAAAAGGTGCAAAAGATGATGGAAAAGGCCCTATTGTTAGAGGGTCTGCTAAATGGAAAAATTCCTTTGAGGCTGAGAAAAGGAGCTACTGGACATGATTTGATGAGGGCCACATTGCTCAAAACCCACAGAAATCACAACAATAGATACCAACACAGAAAATGCGAGACAAAAAAAAACCCTTTCAATTATTTTTAGATAATAAAATTACAAATTCAAGACTAAAATGCTACAACCTCATGGGCTTGATTAATTACAACAAAATCAACTCAAAAACGAAAATCTACTATTCGAAGCCACAATCTACACTATCAGGGCCATGAAGTCTACAACCCCCACTTAAGCCTTTTTATTTTCCCCAATAACCATCCTATAATGTTCTAGAAAGATCAAATTTCCCCTTTTGTTTTGGCGCCAAAAGTCCTGCCGTTTGATTTTTGGCCTATGAAGATTTTTTTATGAAATTCACTTTTTAGAGGACCAACTTTGTGGGGCCATAACTTTTGATCTGGGTGTCTCATTCGCTATTATTGCATATCATCAGAAAGCTCTCGACGAGCTCTACCACTTGCAAACTCACTATAGGTCAGTTCAACCACTTTTTGAGTTGTATTGGGGCCTCTAAAGTTTTATATCTGAATTTGAAGCTGCATTGGAGAAATTTCCCATGACAGAAACTTTAATTTCTCCCAAACTGTGCAAGGTATTGAGGTGATTCTTTCACGAACGATTTTTTTTTTCACCTCTGCTGCTTGGGGTAAAATTTCATGTCCATACGAGCCCGTTTTGGCTAACTTACTAAAAATAGTAAGTGCTGATTTTTCGCTATTTCTGACGCCTGACAGTCTTATACCCCTTAAGTGCCATCCTAGGACTCAAAACAACTAATGAAAATAAAGAAAACAATTTTTTTGGTTGATGCAAGATTGCTCTACACCGTTGGATTCTCCTGCATCAGACACCCAGGGTAATTTGAAAAGTGGCCCTGTCACTTCTGAGGAGTTAGAGGAAAACCAAGACAGTTAACCTCAGCCTCATATAACCATGATGAATCTTCAGTAGGCCTTCCTCTCCATTTCACTAAGTACTCTACATATTGCCCGTTTCTTGTGCTTCTACCCACACGACTATCCAAGATTTCTTCTATCTCTTCCTTCTTTGAAGTAGGTGCTGGAATTTTTAGTTGTTCATTTATCAGACCCTCCTCTATATCACCTTCATGATACTTTGTCAAATCAGCAATGTTGAACATAGGAGAGATTTTTATTCCACTAGGAAACTCTACCTCATAAGCATTTCCTAAATCATGCTTCTTCAGGATCTTGCATGGTCCAAACTTCATCTTTAACTTTTTGTATGTACCAACTGGAAACCTTTCCTTTCACAAATGAACCATGACTTCATCTCCTACCTAGAACTGCTTGTACCACCTTTTCTGATCTGCTTGAGCCTTATATTGTGAGTTCATCTTGTTGATGTGTTTCTTCACTTCTTCATGCAAATTCTTCAGGTGCTCAGCAAAATCTCTAGCCTCAACGCTACTCTTCTCCCCCTTATCCATCTTCCTTAGTTTAGAAGCAGTTATTGGACTACTCCCATATACAATCTGGAATGATGATTTACCAGTGCTCCTATTGATAGAATTGTTGTAAGAAATTTTTCCTTGTGGTATAATCAAATCCCATCCCTTAGGCTTATCTCCTACTAAGCATCTTAGCAGGTTACCCAAACTCCTATTCACCACCTTTGTTTGTCCACCAGTCCATGGATGGTGTGTAGAACTGAACTTCAAATCTGTCTTCAACTTCTTCCATAATGTCCTCCAGAAATATCAACCAAATTTGGTATCTCTATCTGAAAATATACTCTTTGGTAGACCATGTAGTCTCACCACCTCTTTGAAAACAACTCTACACCATGAACAACATCACTTGTCTTATGGCACAGAATGAAATGTGCCATCTTTGAAAATCTATCCACCACCACAAATATGGAATCATGCCCTCCTTGTTTCCTTGACAAACCAAGAAAAAAATCTATGCTAATATCCTCCCATGGCCTCTCAGGTACAGGTAATGGCTGATACAAGCTAGTATTTTGACTTGTTACTTTTGTCGTCTAGCATACTCTGTAACTTTGTACAAACTTATTCACATCTTGTTGTAACTGTGGCCAATAATAATTCTCACTGACAAGAGCAATGGTCTTATCTCGACCAAAATTTCCAGCCAATCCTCCACTATGCTTCTCCTTGATTGGATTCTCTCTCATAGAACTCCTTGGAATGCACAATTGGCTTCCTCTAAACAAGATCCCATCTTGGATTAAGAAATCCAACCATCTCGTCCTATCCAATGTGACAGGTTCCAAACAAGCTTTCCAAGCTTCTGCAAAGTTTGGATCTTTTGGATACAAAATCTTGAGTTCATTGACCCCAACAAGTTCTATATTCATTTCTATCAACAAATTTTTCCTTCTACTCAAGGCATCTGCAACTCTATTTGACCTTCCACTCTTGTTCTTCAAAACAAAAGTATAACTCTGCAAAAACTCAACCCATTTTAAGTGCCTTTGATTCAACTTTCCTTGACTATTGAGATACTACAAAGCCTGGTGATCAGTATATAAAACAAATTCTTTTGGAAACAAATAGTGTCTCCACTTCTTCAAAGATTGAACTATAGCATAAACCTCTTGATCATATACAAAATATTTCTTCTTAGCATCATTTAACTTCTCACTAAAATAGGCAACAAGCTTACCTTCTTGACTCAAAACAACTCCTATGGCAGTGCCACTAGCATCACAATCTACCTGAAAAACCTTATTGAAATCTGGAAGTGCCAAAATAGGTTGCTCAGTAACTTTCTTCATCAACATGTCAAAACTTTTGGCTGCTCCTGTAGTCCACTTAAACTCTTTTATATTCCCTCTCAGTGCTTCAGTCAGAGGTGCAGAAATACTACTTAAATTCTTAATAAACTTTTTGTAAAAGCTTGCTAGACCATGAAATGATCTTACCTCTATAACACTCCTTGGAGTAGGCCATTCAATGATAGCTCTCACCTTCTCTAGATCCATTTTGAGACCCTCTGCTGAGACAAAAAATCCCTGATACACCAACTCTCTCTTCACAAAACTACATTTCTTCAAATTAATCAACAACTTCTCCTCCCTTAGCTTCTCAAAAACTCTTTGGATATGCATCAAGTGCTCCTCTAATGTCTTACTGAAAATTAGAATATCATCCAAATAAACAATAACAAATTTTCCTAATTTTTTTTTAATACCTCATTCATAAGCCACATAAATATGCTCGGTACATTGGTTAGCCCAAAAGTCATGACTAACCACTCATACAAGCCCTCCTTGGTTTTGAAGGTTGTCTTCTATTCATCTCCTTCTCTAATCTGGATCTGGTGATATCTACTCTTCAGATCTATCTTCGTGAAGTACTCAACTCCACTCAAACAATCCATAATGTCATCCATTATTGGCAAGGGAAATCTATACTTGATGGTGATCTTGTTGATGGCTCTAGAATCTGTACACATCCACCATTCCCCATCCTTCTTTGGTGCTAGTATTGCAAGTATTGCACATGGACTCAAACTCTTTCTAATCAATCCATTCCGCAATAACTCTTGCACTTGTTTGTTCAAATCTTTGCTCTCTATTGAAGTCATACGATGAGCTTCCTTATTTGGCAAAGTGGCTCTAGGAGTCAGGTCCATCTGATGAATAATCTTTCTTACTAGAGGAAAACCTTCAAGTACGTTATTAGAAATTATAGCTTGAAACTCATTCAACAAATATGAAACCTCGACAGGTACCTCAGTAGTATCTTCTTTATCAACTCTAGGGATCAATGAAAAACACATATGCTCATGCTTCATACCTTCTAGGAACTTCCTTCCATCAACCAAACAAATTCTTGCACTACTACATACCTTTTCCTTTACCTCTTTCAAGGGCTTCAACTTATGACAAACTCCATCCTTTGTCAAAGAATATGTGTTGGCATGCCCATCATGTATTGACCACTGATCAAACTGCCATGGTCTGCCTAACAACAGATGACAAACATCCATAGGAATAATATCACGCAATACCTCATCATGGTAATTTCCAATTTTGAACTTTACGAAACATTGTTCATTTACCAAGGCTTTATGGTCCTTCTGCAACCAAGCAATCCAGTATGGGTTTAGATGCCTTCTTCTTTCCAACCGCAACTTACTAACCATTTCTTCTAAAAAAAGGTTATTAGTACTACCTCCATCAATAATAACATTGCAAACTTTACCTTCACACATACATCTGGCGCAAAAAAAATTCTTCCTTTGAGTTCGCTCATTCTCCTCATTCAACAATGCTCTTCTAGTAACAAGAACCTCTCCTCTTTCTACATCCTTAGAATGTGAAGACTCAACATCTTCATCAACATGTGCAACTCATGCATTACCCTCAGGTCTTCTATTTTTCCTTCCTTGACGTTGGGGACACTCATAGGCTCTATGTACTTCTCCACTCTAGAAATAAGTTCCACAAAAACCTCCTCTTCCCTGTCTTCATCTAGATCTTCCCATTCCTCTTTGGTCTCCATTATTTTGATCACGAGGATGATAAGTGTTATCTCCTTTCTGGTTCTAATTGCTATTGGAGCCTTCACCCTTCTTTTGATCTTCATTTCGACGTCCATATGATCATCCATTGGTCTTTCCTCCACGACCTCCACCTCACTGTTTGTTCTCAAACCTCTTATTCAGTTGTTATTCAACCTTCAGAGAAAACTGGTAAGCGTCTTCCATGGTGGTCATTCCCACTAGTGCCAATTCTTCTTGTATGCTTGGCTTCAACCCATTAATATAACGAAAAAATTTCTCTTTATTCGCCTCAGAATGTCCTGTTCGAATCAGGACCTTGTGAAATTTCTCTATGTATTCTTTCACCATCCTTGTTCCTTGCCTCAAGCTCTACATCTTCTTGAGCAGCTCTAGCTCGTAATCAATTGGAATAAATTGTTTCTTCAATTTTGACACCATTTTGTCCCATCTAGAAACTTTATCTTTCCCTTGTCTTCCTCTTTCTAACTAGACCTCTTTCCACCATATACTGGCATGAACTTTAAATTTTTTCTTTGCAAACCTCACTCTATGAGGGTCTTCAATCTCTTCAAACTCAAAAAATTCCTCCATGTCATTGATCCAATCAATCAATTTCTCGGGATTCAAATTTCCACTAAAAGTTGAAACATCCATTTTAGGTCTCTTCCCAATGCTTGAGATCGCTCACAACAATCTTCTTTCTGCAGGATCCATTGGATCCTGCTCTTCCTCCTCCATTTCCTCTTTCGTTTCATCTTCACTCTCATCTCTGTCTCGTTGCACATCTTCTTCAAGCCTCTTGTTGCAAGGTTTCTAATTGCCTTCAAAGGGCTCTGATTTCATCTCTAGGTGGACCTCCTCCACCTTGGCCTCCACCTCTGCCATACTGGGCACGTCTTGGGGGAATCTTGAATTCAACCCACACTCACAGGTCCTACTGCAACTGCCTCACATTTGGCATTCTGTTACAAGCTTAGGAAATCCCTCTCTGATACCACTTGATGAGGGCCACACTGCCCAAAACCCACATAAATCACAACAACAAATACCAACACAAAAAATGCGAGACAGAAAAATAATCCACTTTCAATTATTTTCAGATAATGAAATTGCAGATTCAAGACTTACATGCTATAGCCTTATGGGCTTCATTAATTACAACAAAATCAACTTAGAAAAGAAAATCTACTATTTGGAGCCATAATCTACACTATTAGGGCCACCTTCTACAACCCCCACTTAACCCTTTTTATTTTCCCCAATAACCACCCTAGAATGTTCTAGAATGTTCAAAAGTCTCGCCATTTGATTTCTGGCCTATGAAGAAATTTTTATGAAATTCACTTTTTAGAGGACCAACTTCGCGAGGCTATAACTTTTGATCTGGGTGTCCAATTTGCTATTATTGCATATCATCAGAAAGCTCTCGACAAGCTCTATGACAAATGAGTTAATCGTAGGTCGGTTCGGCCACTTTTTGAGCTGTTTCGGGGCCTCCAAAGTTTTATATTTGAATTTGAAGTTGCATTGGAGATATTTCCGGGACAGAAACTTTAATTTCTCCCAAACTGTGCAGGGTATTGAGGTGACTCTTTTGCGATCAGAAATTTTTTTCATCTCTGCTCCTTGGGGTAGAATTTCACGTCCATACGAGCTTGTTTTGGCTAACTTACTAAAAAAGTAAGTGCTCATTTTTTTGCTATTTCTGGCGCCTGACAGTCTTATACCCCTTAAGTGCCATCATGGGACTCAAAACAACTAATGAAAATAAAAAACACAATTTTTTTGGGTGATGCAAGATTGCCCTACACCACTAGATGCTCCTGCATCATGATTGAAGTGCACATAAGCTAGGAACTTGAGGTGGCCAACACCTTGAGTAGTATGAATTAGTGTTTGACTCTCATTTTTGTTGTTGTCTGTTTCCTGCTAGGTCTCAGTTTATTTCCTGTTGTTTTGATGTTGATGGGTGTTGTTGTTAGTTTACTTTTTTATCTTTTGTACAATACCCTTTTTGTCTTGTTTTTTTGGATCTTGGTATGTTGTTGGTACCTTATTGAAGTAGTCTTTTAGCAACATTTTGTATCTCTAGTTGTAAAGGGTTTCGGGTCCCTTCAAAACCTATTTTTTTCGTATAATCAAAACATATCATATATTCATAGAATTTACACTTATATTCATACATCATAATTTTGGATAGAGCCATATATGTATTATTTATTTTATACCAACATATTTTTACATTATACATTTATTGTACATACATATATTAATACTTTTCTATCTATTAAATAAAATGTATCCTTATTATATCCTAACTCTATCTTCGTTGATATCTATCTATGTCTTGTTCCTCAATCATTCATATAATTTGTCATATCTCTATTTGTGGTATATTTATTCTTATATCATGGAATCTTAAGGGGCAGGGACACATCCATTTTATTTGTACCACAAATAATTTGGACATGCCACACTTCTATTTAATGTGTTTTGCAGTCCCACATATTTATAATATTTTCCTAGAATGGAATGAAGGATATTTATATTATTCTTATCATATGGTGTCCTTTGCAAATTTTCACTATAAGTCTTAATTGAACCACCATTCTAATTTTTAAACCTAAAAGGATGATATCAAGCTACCCAAGAGATTTTTAATGTAACTCATCAAAGTTCCCTTTTCTAGTTTTGTTTCTCCCAATAGTATACTCCAATTAAATTATTTATCTTTAAGAAATCATAGTTATATTTCACTAATCCATTATGTAATAAAATAATTTACTCATATTCCAAATTAAAAAAAAGTTATAAAAAAGCTAAATTTCTAAACTTTGAAAATGTTGATTAATGCATTATAGCTTGATATTGTACCTAGTGAAAAAATAAGTGTTGTTCATATAATAAATTTATATTTTAATTGATGCACGCACAACTCATTTAAGAAAAGCTTATTTGCATCCTATAGGTTTATTGTCTCTATATTTGGATCTATTCTAGTTTATTTATTTTTACTAAGAGGTCAGTTATTTATTATTGTTTTAGAGATTTCAAAGTATGCAACTTTTATCATTGTAGTTAGTTGGTATTAATATCTAAGTTGGAGAATTTTTATTGTACATGATTTATTGTCTATCTTTTTATTTTCTAAGACTAAGAGAGGGCCCAATTTTAAATAGTTTCATATATCTATGTACATAGATTATATCTCTACTAAAATTATTTTTTTATTTAAATAAAAAATGGTTTATTTATATATCTTGCTTTATATGATTCTTTGTGTTCATTTAGTTTGTGACTTAAAAATATAAATGTGAGAAAATTTTGGAGAATTATTCAAATCTCATGTAAGAATTTTATATTGTTTTGTAGGAATCACCTAATACTATAAATGCACTTAAATGTTTCAATTATGATCCATGGAGAAGAAGATGGTAAGTTTTTCTATACTAATTATGTATCTTTAATTGAAAGATTAGTATTAATTTTTACTTGAGAATGGTACACTTTTTTCTATTACCTTCGTTTATAAAGAAAGTAAATTTAAATATTAATCTTTACTATAGAAAAGAATATTTGAATCTCTCCTTATCATTATCTTCGACATATTACATTTCTCATGACCTAGGTTGATATTCTTTTATACAAATTATTATTATTTACTATTTTTCATTGTTAATTGTTATTTTCTATTATATGTATGGAGTATAATTATTACTATTCACTATAATTTTTATTTTAAAATATTATAATACTAAATAATTATGGAGTTTCACACTAATTTGAAAATAGGTGGAAAAATTTTAATGCTACAATTTCAAGCTACAATAGAATTTGCTTAATCTTTGTTAATATGTTTTTTTTTAGAGGAAAAATAACTTACAGAAGGATTCATTCATTTTGGAATGGTGTAATCCCTCTAAGGTTTTCCCTACTGTTGATAAACAAGGGGTTGACATTTCGAAAAATTAATAGTTAAATTAATCAAGATAATATGTTTCAATATTATAATTTTTCATTAATAAACTAAATAATGAAAAGGTCAAAAATTACAAGAAAATTTTAATTTTATCTTTCGTAATGTTTTTTTATTATCAATGATAAGGTAATTTTATTAATAATAAAGAAACATATTACAAAGCTAAAACTCTTTGCAAAACCAGATAAAAACCATTTCCAACACCAGTAACTCCTTTAGACAACTCCTAACCCAGCCAACTACCCAAAATATATTTCATGATGTTTAATATAGTATATCATCAAAAAAATATAAACATAGAAACCATACATACTAATTCCAAACAAAAAAATGTTAATAATTTAAAAACATACATATTAATTCATATATAAACTACTCCATAGTTTCTATCTACGCTTCTCCATAAATCACTTCCAAAAAATCAATTAACTTAGTTGCACATCTTCATGCTTCCAAGAAAATAATAATTATGTAGTCACACATCCCAGTACATAATCACTATCACTACATATGCAACCTCACTATGCTTCAATTACTTATAAATATCACTACCCATGTCTTTTAAGGAGAATGATTAAGTACAAAACGACCACCAGATATTATATAAATGAAAACCTCAATATTAAATATATTTACCGAATATGACACCCATATTTCATACATGTCCATTGTACCTTAAAACTTGCAAGTACCTAAAAAAAATGTGTAATTTAGTGTGGTATATAAATCTAATCCCCAAGGAATAAAATGGATAAATCATATTCATGTTTTTATTAATTTACTAATACTAATATTATCAAAATTTATTATAGTTTTTAACGTGCAAGAATATTGAGGATATCAACGAGAAAAAATTAGTGTTTCCTAGGAAATAGAAATATTTAACTAATGCTAGAGATAAAAATAGAAATGATAGATATATTCTAAAATATTAGTATTAGATTTCCAAGATTATATGTCAATTCTTGTGTTGTAAAGAATATTCTTTTCATCTACAAATTTGTGATAAAGAAATTAAATTACATATAGAGGCTGAGTTAATGAGTTGGGAATAAATATAGAACATATTATGTTATAAAAATATATTTAAACTTGGTATACAAAATAGATTGATAATTTGTAATAGTTTTTTATTACAATATATTTTTAATTTCTTATGGAATTATAAAATTAGAGTTTGAAGTTGTAAATTGGGGTTTTGTTGGAAAATAAAATAATAATACTATTCATGGCTCATTTCTTATTAGTATTATTATTTTTAATGAAACCACCAAATTAATAGATAGAAATGATGATAAATTAGGTCTCATGGTAAGAAAATATGATTAAGTCTTGATATTTAGTGTATACAAAATAAGAAATGAATAATCTCTATGTGCTTGGATAAATTTTTATATCATTTTTCAAGATTGGGTTCTAGTTTTTTTTTTAATTGATTATAGTTTGGTCTCAAATGGAGACAGTTACATGATTTTTTTATACGGTATTACATGCCAATAATATTTACAACTTAGCTGCACTTGGTTGTATCCTTCTAACTCCTACCTACTAGTAATCAAATTTTAGTAGCAATATGCTTTACATCAATACATATATGATCTCTTACAACAATATCAAAATAGTTACATATTTACATATTTATGAACTCCTTTATCATTGTATAACTATCCAAGCATACGAGTTAACAAAACACTATTAAGTTCAGAGTTATATTAATCATTTTTGTCTATGTTCATGCTCTTTATGCTAATCCGAGTCTTAGCTACCAGAAGGCCATTCTTGGTGGGCTCCATGGGGGTTTGCTCTACCTTTTTATTATACTCCTCCTCAAACTACTCTAGGGCTTTCATGAAAGTAGTTAAGGTGGGTTGACCTTGTTGCCATGTTTTCCCAAACTTGACCTCCTTCTGTGTGTTGTGTACAATGCCATCACTTAGCAGCCTTAGAAATTTCTCCTTTGATATCTCCATCGAGGTAACATGCATTAGATACAAAAACCTTTTCTTTTTAACTATTCAGTAGCTAGAGTAACGACAATAGCATGGAAATCATCAGGGCTGCTGATTGTTGTCCCCACTATCAGACTCATCTACCCCCCTATCTAGTCCGGTCACAGAGAATGATTCACTATTCTACTAGGCATGGGGGCAAGTGCCCCTGTGTCTCACTTGCCTGCCTCCTACATATTCATTGAAGGCTCTTTGAAACTCTTGAAATGCATTTAGGAAAATATTTGTTCCTCTACTGTCTAGCTTGCATACATGACCACACCTAACATTCTCCTTGTTGATTGTGGTTGAACCACTCCCGCAAAGCCTTACGAATTAAGGAGTGAAACCTTGATGTGAAGGGAGACCTACAAGGAAACATGAAGAAAAGTGAGTCTCTTATGTGACTCAGTAAGCACCCTCCTGCAACCCTTAAACTTGTCCTCATTTCTTGCTTTCCAAATGTGCTAGAGAATTTCAATAGATAAAATATTCCAAAATTTGAAACAATCCAAGTACTCATTTTTTTTGTCACAAAATAACACATTTTTCCAACTAATTTTGTCGTTGTCCCAGATTTTCAAATTATGGAAGAAGAATTTCTTGATTTCTTTTGCATAGAAATAATCAAATAAAATATGAGTAACAGATTTTGGAGTGCAAAAAATGTTGCACACATCAATATCATTCGTGTTAGACTTGAAAGGTAATTTTTGAAGTAAAAAAAAGGCATTTAAAGCAAGCCTTCTTAGGCTCAATGTTATTGCTCCAAATATCAAGAACTTTTTTCCAATCCTTGTCCCTGAGAGAAACATTCCAACATTGATTACAATGATCAAGCACAACATTATTAGCAACTAAATATTTATAGATTGTTTTAGCCTTGGGTTCAATAAGGTTTCCCCCATCTCTCCACACAAGGTTGTCCCCAACATCCCTCACCCTATCATTGCTTGGGGGGAAGTTGTTTTTATAAGCTTCCATCAGAATGGTAAACGTCCTTACCATGGAGGCGGGTAGACCAAACTCTATTCTCAATACTTCCTAATTCTTAATATTACCATCAACAATAATGTCATTAAACACTTTTAACCCTTTTGTATTCCAAAGCTTAGCAGAACAGCCTTGGAGGAGAGCAAGTGGCTTACTATTGTGATAAAGGTTCCGCCAAATGCGGCTATAGGTTTGATAGTAGGAGTTGGGCAATGAGACCTTAGGGGATTTGAACTGGGCATTATGCTTGGATAGTTCCCAGGCCCTCCATAGACTCTTGAAGACTAGTGTTCTAGTAGGGCTCATATTATGACTGCTAGTGAGGATGTCACACAGGGGTAGGTTTTTCCAAGTTTTTGCCCACTTTGGGGTGGCTTCTTGGATGTTTTTTGTGATAAGAACCTTCCATGGTTCATTTCCAACTAAGGCTTTCACTATCTTGTTGGATGCCAGGGAAATCCTCTGATGTCTCAAATATTTTAACCCCAACCCTCCTTGCATCTTGTCTAGACAACACCAATCCCATCTCACAGCATGTTTCTTTTTGCCACCTTTACCATCAAACCAAAGGAACCCCCTTATTCTTTTTTGAATCTCATTTATCTGGTAACTGTAGAAAAACAAAACTAATGCAAAGTCTATAGTGTAGGAGGATAGAATCTTTTTACAAACTTGCATCCTTCCTGCCAAAGATAGGTACTACCAGTTGGACATTTATAAAATTTATTTTCAATTTTGGAAGCAATCCATTTCCATATTTCTTTAAGGTTTGGGCTAACTGCAAAAGGTATGCCCAAGTACCTTACTTGCATCTCAAGGCCTCCCCATTGAAAACCATATTCTTTTAGCCAATCGAGGGGGGGGGGTCTCCTTCCATCCCGGCATAGTGGATTTGGAGTTAGCAATTCTCACCCCAAAGGCCTATGAGAAAGTAAAGTTTTTCCATCAATACATCCATATTGTCCTTAAGAAGTTCAATAAAAAGTGAGGTATCATCAACAAATTGAACATTAATTAGTTTATTATTGTCTGGTAGGGAGATTCTTCTAATTCTTGTGGAGAGGGAGTGGTCCCTTAGTAAATAAGACAAAGCATCTAAAGCAATGACAAACATCGCAGGAGCTGAAGGACAACCTTGGTGAATGGATCTTTCCAGTATAATTTCATTAGATAGAACCCCATTTACATCAACTTGGGTAGATGCATCTTTCAGGAGTACATCTACCATATTGTAGAATTCCATGGGAAAGCCAAAAGCTTGGAGTGTTATCCTTAAAAACCCCCACTCCACCTAATCATATGGTTTTTCAAAGTCTAACAACAACATTACCACATTTTTTACAGACTTCCTAGCCCACTTCATTGCCTCCTAGCTTGTCAACAGATTCTCCAAAATTTATCTTCCTTTTACAAAACTAGTTTGGGTGGGATTGAAAAGCTTTGGTATGATGTTGACTAATCTTAGGGCTAAGACCTTTGCCAACACCTTGTAGGAAACATTCAACAAGGTGATGGGTCTCAAATTCTTAACCAAGGTTTTGTTCCCTCCTTTTGGAAGGAGTTTGATAACCCCTTTGTTGATATGGTTTTCTAGAGACCTACCACTCAAGGCATCCTTCTATACCTCAAATAGGTCTTCACTTACCCACTCTAAGAAGCATTTATAAAACTTATGGGTAATCCATCACTTCCAGGAGACTTATCATTGCTCATCGATTTTATTTCCTTTTGAATTTCTTCCTTGGTAAGACCTGCTATGAGCTTACCTACCTCTTCTACTGAAATATTTTTGGGGAATATCCTTTCTATAGCCTTCCTGACATTTAGGGTGGGTTCACTGTCTCCTTGTGAGGAAAACAAAATTTTTAAGAAGCAAGTAAACTGCTTGAGAATATCTTCTTGGGTGTTCAACATCTTCTCCCCATACCAGATCTAATCAATATGTTCTCTAGCCATTTTTTCTTTTATGAAGTTGAAGAAGAAATTTGATCCCCTGTCCCCCACTTTCAACCAATTTAATTTGGCTCAAAACCTAATCCCATTGACTTTGTAGTTCTAAATTTTTCTTAGGTTGTCTTTTGCTAGGGCCATCTCTTGGCTCAGCCCGATATCCCCTGAGTGCTGTTGAATGTTGGATTCAACTTTAAACAATAGCTCTTAGAGCTCTTTCTCCTCTTTCCTTGCATCCAAGCATATTTCTTTCCCACAGTTTGAAAGAGTTTAATCCAAGCTTGCACATTGGAATTCCACCTTTCAATTGCAATGAAATATTTTAGAAGCCACTTATTGATTTCCCTTATGGAGGCAATTGCTTCACATCAGTCAGAATTTTCTAGCAACTGGGTATTGAGAAGGAAAGAGGGTTTTCCTGTAGTTTTTCTTGCTTTAACTTGATGGGAAATTAGGCTATCTTTGATTGGGTGGTGATCAGAGAGGGTGTAAGGATAGACACTCACTTTAGACCCCAAATAATCTGAGGTGAAATTGAAGAAGTCCTTATTTGCATATATTATGTCTAACCTGCAGTAAATTCTATTGCCTCCCTTTTTCACATTACACCATGTAAACCAAATTCCTTTGCAATTTTTCTCACCCTTTTCCATAGGGTCAATCAATTTAAGTTTATGTTTCAGCCTTAGCCAAAAGAATCTTTCATTTCCTTTCTAGGTCATACCTATGCCTCCTCATTTATCCTTTGTTCAATCATGTTGAAGTCTCCCCCCAAGATCCAAGGGACAACAAGAAGAGAAGATAACCATTTCCACAAAATGATTCTTTCCCTATAGTCAATCAAGGCATACACAGAGCAAACCCCAAGTTCCAAGTTATCCTTTCTTAAGGTGATCCATACCACTTGGTTGTAGGGAGAATAGTCATTGCCACTAATCCAATGTGTCCAATGGTTGGCCACCAAAATGGAGGAGGCCCCTTCCCTGCTTGTGTGAGGTCAAGAAGGAAGCAGTCATGTTCCATGTGAACTTTAGGTTTGATACTGGGGAGAAACCAACTGCTTTGGTTTCTTGCAACAACACAAAATCCTTGTGTTTTTGTATGTTTAGGAATTACCTGATGATGTATTTCCTATCTGGGGATTCCAATCCCCAAACATTCCAAGAGATACAATTAAGCTTCATCATCCCCATTCATTGGATTATCACTCAGTTCCTATCATAATTGTTCAAACATTTAGGAAACCTTTCTTCAACTTCCATTTTTTTGCCACTAGTGATTGTATTATCACACTATTCTTTTTTCTTTTGTGTTTGGAATTCCCAACATTCTTGTTCATTGGGATAAATTTTGTATCCTTCCTCGGCCTTCTAGGCCCATTTTTAATCTTTGGGGCTTGGTCTTTAAACCCGTGTGTGACACCCTCATGAGGCCTGCTATCTAATATCGAGTCCTAGTTGGGGATGATTTTAGAGTCTTTGGAGGGTCTAGGCTCATCTTCCTTATTTTCAACAGTTAGCAAGTCGACGTTTGCAGCCAATTGAGGGTGGATAGGGTTACTAGGGTGGTTTTTGTCCTTGAGGGACCCATCCCCCAAACTTGGTGAAGCTCCCAAAATATCAGAACAAATCATAGCATGACCATTGCCAGTTGTTACTATACAAGCCCCCATAGTCTCCTTAGAGACAATGGAGGAGCCTACAATAGTGGCAAAGTCATCATTTATATTTACATATTTGTCACTTATTTTGCTCTAGGAGCACTCCATCGAGTCTGCTTGGTGAGTCCCAGGGTCATTGGCCACCTCAATAGCCCTAGACGTCTCTTTTTGTACAAGGATAATTCTAGAGTCGAATTGATTGGCTCCCTTTTTAATTCGACAATACATAGTTTTTGGGGTAGGACCAGGTCCCCCAAAATTTTTAGATATCCTATTCTTTATGCTTCTCAAAGAAAGCTGCTAGGCATTTAGTTGTTCAAGAAGGACATCCCCAGTGAGTTCCTGGGTCAAAATAGGTTTGAAGAGTGTATCATTGTGGGAATTTGACTTGTCATCTACGGTATCTTCACCACATTCAAAGGATGAGAAAGGATTTTGGTGGGTAAAATCAACAGTAGGATTAGACACTCGATGGGCAAGGACGTCATTCGAGGTTGGAGGTGAGTTATCAACGACATTATTTGTGTCAAGTGAGTCTTCCTCGACAACCTTAGAGCACCTAGTTTCCACATTTTATGACTGAAAGCTAGACTAGATTACAGCCGACTCTTGCGAGGGGTTAGGAGCAACAACATTGGAGTAGTTTTCATTTCCAGGTGACTGAGAATTTCTTACCACATTTATTTTTTGGAGAATCGGGTAATTTTTCCTAATATTCCCTTCTCTTTTGCACAAAAAATAGGCATTCACTCCGCCTAAAACTTCCAGAGGGAAGGAATTGACCCCACACTCCTCAACTATTTTTATACTTCTAGGGATTTTTATTCCAGGATTAACTGACATTAGAACCCTAGCATCCAAATTAGGAAGAAATGCTTTGGTCTCATTGACCTTTAGAACTTTTCCCAAGGGTTCCAAGATTTGAGGGATTATTCTCCAGAACTCCAGTGGGAGATCTTTGAAATTCACCCACCTAGGGTAGGAGAGGGCTATAATTTCCTTAGCAACCACTGAGGCCAACTAGGCAAATACATGGAATGCATAACTACCTATATTCTAATACAACTTTTCTAGGATTTTTTTTTTTGCATTTCACTATTTTTAAAGAAAACCATAAAAGACCTTTCTGCAATAATCTATAATAAGAAACTTGAAACTCGAATTTCTTTGGCTAGATATTAATAAACCAAGTGTCAATATATCTCCTTGTTGGAAATCTATTCACATCTACAACCGCTAGAAAAATTGAAGTGTTCTTTAAATAGTTTCTTGAGCATTAGTAATTGTTTCTTTCATTTCCATGTTTGGATGCAAGAAGAGGTCATTAGGGGGTTTGGAGGAGTGCTTACCTTCCCCTTGACCCTCCTCACAACCATCTTCTCCCATAAAAAACTTTGAACTTGCGATCGCCTAGAAGCACAAGTCTACGAGTGCCTCTTTGAATGATTTCACACCAATATTTTGTGGAAAACCATAGTCACTAGTGTTAAAAGATAGGTTAGGGGGTTTTGTACCTACATCCATAAATGCTAATTAAAAAAATCCTACCAGAAGGTTTACAAACGAAAATTGAGGTGCCTCGGCACACATGTGAGAATCACACCACAAAAAAAAACCACCACAGAGAGAGAACCACGACACGTGATAAGCAGTAAATGAAGGAAAGTAAGGGCACAGGGGAGCATTTACCACCACAAAAACCTGTGTGGGGGAGGGAGGCCTCCCCACACCTTGGGAGATGAGCACTGATGAAGCCCTAACGTGTCTTGATCGTTGAGCACCACTTGCAGAGTGAAGTAAATTTTTCGAGTTCTAGTTTTTCCTTACCTAGATGTTTGTAATACCCCTCATGTTGTTGTTTGGACTTGATATTTTCTGTGGTTTTGCTTGATACTTTGAGACTTTGATAGTTACTATTTATTGGTTGGATTGGTGGATTGGATGGTTTAGACTGCTTGATGACTATGCTACTTTATTTGATGACATGGGTATTATGATATGACACTATGGTTACATTTGGTTTGGTAATGTTTAATTTGATGTTGTAGATTAGTAATTACTTTATGATGATACGATGTGATCAGTTTAGTTTAGTAATGTTACTTTATACTTGATGTCATAATTGTTATTATAGCTTTGGTGAGGGGACAATGTAGTACCACTCATTTGCAAGTTCCTTGCTACGTTGCGATTCCTTCTCACGATGTGATGTATTTGATTATATATATACATGTTGTACACAACCTTGTTTGTATGTAGGAATTGCAGGAACTCAGTCTCGATTCCACCTGCTTCGACAGGATAGGGTGAGCATCAAATTAACCCAATGGGCATGAAGTTGATACAGAGATGAAAAAGTCACCCCATCCCAAGTTTGTCAGCTCGTCTTATGTTTAGTGGTATTGTGCGTCTTTGAACTTTGTCATTTTTGCAGTTTATAATAGTTGTTTTGTGTGTGTATTTTTATTATTTATTTTACGTTGGCGTGTAGTATGATGTAATTTAAATAATTAAATGATTAAAATAAATGCTAATAATAGTTATTGGAATAGTTTTTATTATAATATAAAAGTATTAAATTAAAAGTCATGTAATTTATTAAAGATAAATAAATTGAAAGGTGTAAATTAAATTATTTAAATTGGAATTTAGGTAATTTAATGAAAATAGCATGTTGAGGATAATTAATGGAATAATATAATTAAATAGGATAAATTGTGTGAACTGCAAGTATAAATTAGCAAAATTGAAATTAAACCAAAAAGTGTTGCTTGAATAGAAAAAAATCATGAAAAGAAAGAAAAGAAGAAAAGGACCAATGAATGTTGAGATTTTTGGCTGAAAAGCTGGTGAAGAAATAGAAAACTTCTTTTAATTCTGATTTTTGAGTTTTCAAAAAAAAGAAGAAGATATCTTTTTATTTAATAGAAAAAATGAGAGGTTTTCATGGAGGGGAGTTTGGAAAGAAGCTAGAAAAATAATATTGAGTTATGGAAAAAAACTATATCGTCCTTTTTGTCTTTGTGAAAATGGTGTCTCTTTCATAATTTTTGGGAGAAACTTCTGAATAAAATAAAATAGCTTAAAAGTTTGATCGAAGAATCTGGTGGAGACGTTCTGTGGAAGAAAAGGGAGCTCTTCGAAAAGGTTGTTTGGAATCAAGAAAAGCTTCATCAATTCCTCAGCAAGCGTAGGACTTCAAGTTCCATTTTATTTCTTTGATTTTTTTTTGAATCAATAAAAATAAATATGTTTCTCTGTAAAAGAAAAACCTTTTGAGATTTAAAATTTATTGGGTAGCAAACCAATGAAAGAAATTTATTTGGGTCTATGAAAATGTCCAGTATTTTTATGATTTGTTATGGAAAAATTGTTTCCCCTCTGAAATAAATGGGTTTTTGGATATATATATATATACTTGTGAAAAGATGTATATACATATATATATATATATATATATATATATATATATATATATATATATATATATTTGTATAGTGAATATACTGTAGAAAAGAATATGTTTTGTTTGATATATATATATATATATATCTAAATATTTTATTCATTTCAAAAAAATTCTTGGGCCAAACCCATGGGATTTTATATTTTAAAATAATAAAAAAATAAAAGAAAAAAAAATTAAAGGTTGAAGGGAAGGGACAACATTGGTCGTACCCTCCCCCTCTCCCCTTCTCCGCCTGTGGGCTGCCCATAGTAGTCCGTGGATTGTTGTGCACAGTCCAACGGACTGGTGGCAACGGCCTAAGCACTGCAGTCATTTTTTTATTTGTTATTTTATTTTAAATATATTTATATATAATATGTATATTTATATATATATATATATATAAATATGTATATTTATATATATATATATGTATATATATATATATTTATATGTATATATATATATTTATATGTATATATATTTATGTATTAGCATATGTATGATTTATTTCACCAGACCAAAATTATTTAAATTTAAAAGAATAATAAAATAAAGCTGAATATCATATATATATATATAATAAATATATCGATATATTGTCTTCTTTTGTGAAATTTGGATTTATGACTGTTATGGTTATTGGAAAAAGGCAAAATTGATTATCATCGAATTTTTATTTCAAAATTTTATTAAGAAAATAGGGATTTGGTAATGGAATAAAACGAATTGCTTATCATTGTGTAAAATTATTATGTTTTTTTGAGTTTGAAATCCTGTAAATTGTTTGGGTTTTCTTGTTATCATTATATTATTGTTTTGGTTTTTTTTCGATGTGGGAAGCCAGTTTGGTTTAGGAACCTGTTTAGGGATATCGTGTACCTTAGGCTTCCAGAGGCTTGATTTCATTGTTAATTGATGTTTCTCTTTTCAAGTGCTCTTGATGTGGCAAGTTATGTGGTATCATTATTTTGAAAGGGTTGTACATAATTTTGTAGAGACTCTGATTATGTGCTTTTTAGCGAGATGGGTAATGCCTTGCATGTCATCTATTGAGATTTAATGCTTTGTTCTATATGGTACAACCCTTGATTTGATTATGTTTTGGGTCTCTAAGGAGAGTGGATCTTCGTGGGGGCCGGTGCCTCAAATAGGAGGAAGGGAACAGGATAACCCACGTAAGAGTTAGATTAACAAGTAAAAACCTAATAATAGAATCTAGGGGGATGGGTAGTAGTAACATAATAAGATAATCTTGGATGTCTCATCTATCCATTAGGGCTTTCACAGACTAATGGTAAACTGAGAAGGTCGTGGTTGGCAAGGTCGTTACCTCATCTTCATGAGAGGTTAACGGCTCGGCATGAGTCACCCTATGGGGCTAGTGCCTCAAGTAGGAGGAAGGGCTAGGATAACCATAGATGGGGGTCTATGCATCATGTTGGAGGAAGGGCCAGGATAACCCATGTAGGACTATGCGATGAAACTCTCCACTAGTTGCCCTTATGCTTTGCTTTCTTGCTTGCCTCTAGAAGTGGTTAATGGTTGTTTCCTTTGATTTATTTATGATTTGTTTTATGGCCTTGTGTCTTTTATGATTGGATCTTGGTTGTTGTCATTTATGATTTGTAGCACCCCTCCATTTTGCTCTTTTGATGGATCAGTGTTCTCTTTTATGTTGTGTTCTTTGCTAGTACTTTGCCTTGGTGCTTGGTTACTACTTGATCACTATCTGTAACGCGATGTGATGATGCATTTTAATGTGATGGTATTTGTTTATGATGTTATCATTATGGCATGCTTTAGATTAGCATTGTGAATATTTGAATTAATATGGTAAAAATGTTGTTGACTTAAGTATTGATGTTAGATTCATCAGTTTTGTAACATTGTATTGGTGAAGGGGATGGGATTGCACCACTCGCTTGCGAGCGCTCTGCGAATTCCACGATTTCCCCTTCACAGTGTGTTTCATTATGAGATAAATATATGCATGGTTGATATATGCTTTGTTGCAAGTTTACAGGTACAGGACATTGACTCCACCTGGTTCCATAGGTTTGAGCGTGTCCATTGCCCAATGACAACTAATTGGGAGATAGTAGCTAGGTTTTCCATGTCAAGTCATCACCCTAGGCATAGTGTATCTTCGGTTTTAAGTCAGGTTTGGTTGCTTTAATGTTATTCAATTGCACTTTTTGTTATTATTTAATGTCAAGTTAAAAAAGGTAAATAAATGACATTAAATATTTAAATTATGTATTAATTTAATCTGGTTTATTATGTTAGAAGATATTATTTAATTAGTTAATTAATTTAATTTAATTAATAAAATAATTTAATCTTGGATTAGATTGATTTTATTGATTAATTAAATTAATTGTGTTGAATTGTTTTAAGTTATTCATTTGGAATTAATAGATATTTTGTTTGAAATTGGAAAATTGAAAAGATTAAGTTGGAAAATTGAAAGAAAAGGTTTTAAATTTCTTTTTTTTAAAAAAATTTTCAATGAAAAAGAAAAGAAAATTGAGATATTTACTGTTTTTGACTGTCCAAATGGAGGAGGATGGTTGAATAGATATTTTTGGGAGATATATTTTTTTTATTTGCCCTTATTTTTGGATTTTCATAGAGTTTTTAGGGGAGAATGGAAAAATTGAAAGGAAGGAGGAAGAAGAGGGATTTTGGTTGTGGGTTTTGGATTTTAATGGTGGAGAAACTCTGTTGGATTGCTTGGAAGGAGCTGGAATCTGTGAAAGGATCATTGCACCATTTGGCTTCCTCTCAAGCTTTTGGAAACTAGGTTCATGTATTTAAACTAATTTTGATTTTGAAAGAAATTCATAGCTTGTTATGTAGTTTGCAAAATCATGGTTTGGAAAACTCAAAAATGATTATGATGAGAAACCCATGTTAATCTTGTATCAAATTCTTAAACCTCTAATTTCAATTGGTTTTTCTCAAGAAAAAAATTGGGGTTTGGCTGTAAATGATCATTTTTCTTAAATCTGGGTATTCATATATATATATATATATATTATTTAGGATTATACACCCCTGGGGGGCGGATTTAAAATCCGCAGGGATATTTTTTCTTTGTATTTTAAAATAAAACAAAAAAAAAAAATTAAAAAAAAAAATTGAGGGCATGGGGGTTCACTGGGGGCTCACCCCACCACCACCCCATGGGAGGCATTGTGGGGGAGCCGCGCCCAGCATGCCCCACGTGGCCGCCCATACAGTGGGTTGGCTGTGTTTAAACATAGTCATGCCCACTGTTGTGAGCAACTGTGTTTAAACATAGTCGACCCACATGGGGGGGTTCGGCTGTGTGTAAACACAGTCGTCCCAACAAAACTCGACACACTTTTCAATAAAACTCTGCCCTAAATTTTTTTCAATTTGACTTTTTAAATAAAAATATAAAATAAAATATATATTTAATATTTAATATTATATTTATATAATATTAAAATATTAATATATATAAAATAATATATATATATATATATATATATTAAATTGTTGATTTAAATGTTGGCATTTTTAAATGTAATTGGAAAATTTTAAAATAATATATATTAATAGTCGAAATATTGGTCTTATTTTAAAGTAATATTTATTGTTAGAGCAAATATTTGATTTTAAAATAATAGAGGAAATAATAGATTTTAGAATGTTTTATTTAAAAAAAAAGAAAGAAAGAAAGAAAAAGAAATAGATGATTTGAAAATGATGTGTTTAAACCGAAGAAGTAAATGGTTATTTTGTTATTGTTTAAAGGTTATTAGGGAATTAAATATATGGTTTAAATTGCATCTTTTGTCTGAGAAAGACGTTATTAGATTAGTTTAATTAAGGCAATAAATTACTAAATGTTAATGAAGGAAGTGGATTTAAGAAATCCAAATATAGATTTAATTCATGTTTGATTACCCTTCTTGAATGTACTTTTCTTATGTGTTCACTTTGGAGAATCTGAGTAGAAGGGTTGTTAAGTCTTCCAGAAGGGGTTTAATTATTTGGGGTTGTTGTACTATGTTAGTCTGCTTTTGAATTGTCTTGAGTAGTGCATATAGTTGTATCATGCTGTTTTACCCGAATTTTGCAAACGGGGATGGTTGTGCCTCCTTTGAATTAGGAGTGGTTTATGTGGTTTGTGCCTCCTTTGGAAGGATTGGATTATGTGTTTTGCTGCCTCTAGTGTTTGGAGTGAGTTTTCATTATAGGTTCCTCCTAGAGTAGAAGTGGTTTAATCTGGCTGTTTGGTTCAGGTGAATGTCTGTGTCAGTGTGAATTAGCCTGTGTCTAGAGGTTTTTGGTCTTGTGTAGGATTCCTTGTTACTGTCTCCTAGCACGAGGGGTAGGCCTTCAGGTACCACTTGGTTGGGTGGAACGTGCACCTTAATCCGTTGGGTCGTCTTCTTGTTCATGTGGACGAGATTTTCAGTGGGAGAGCTCGTCAGATCCAGTTGCTTTTCAGGTTTCTTTTATTTCAGTTGAATCTTGTAATTATTACCCCTCATTTGTAATAGAGGTGGAGGATGTAATATGTAACCATGCTTTTTGGAATTACCTCATTCAGGGAATGAGAGTTGTAATCTTATTGTAAAATTATGTTACTTGAAAGCATGTGGTATCACTTATGCTTTGATATAATTTATCATTTGTGGAATGTATGTGTTCTTAAATTGTTAAGTAATTAAATGTTATGATATCAATTCATGTTTCTTGTTTGGGTTTTAAATTAATCTTAGTCTCATAACCTTAGAGGTTGTTGCAATGGGTAGTGTACTTGCATGTTAATTGTACTTAAACAAAAAAAAATTAGTACATTTGTGTAGTTATTGCAACTTCCTCTAGGGTTGCGTGGCGGGGGCGTTACACTTTATGTAATATTTTGTTGTTGCTATTGGAGTTATTGTTACTATGTTATTCTTTATTGGAGTTAGTCTTGTTGGCATTCTTGGTCGCGGCCACTTCCTTGTCACCTCTGAGCACAAGGGTTGGGTTTTTCTAAAACCCACATGGTTGGGTGGAACGTGCTCCGCACCTGTTGGGTTCCCCATCAACATTTTTTCTACATAGTATCTTCTAGATGGAGTTGTACCTGATGATCATAATGTATTTCAGATATTCATGTTGTATTTCAGATATTCTTTGTATGATGTATCTATCCCACATGTATGGGAGGTTTTGATGTAATGTAAATGCACTCTTGTAGTCATTCATGATTTATGAGATTTATGATGGTTTGGTGTCATGTGATGTATTTATATATATGCTTATGAATGTATGGATGTTATCTCTTGCAAATGGTTATTTTAATGTCTGTGATGGATGTAAAGTTAGTTAAGTTATTTAGCTTTATATGTATCTTTCGTTATGGGTTGGTTTTATAAGATGTGACCTCATGTGCCCCAAAGGACTTATATGTGTATGATTTTATCGTGTAATGTAATAATGTTTAATGGTTCTTTATATGTGTTCTTTGTATTTTATTAAAAAAAATTGTGCATAGTTGTTGTCCTTTGGGGTTTGCACGACGGGCGTTACAATGTTCAAATATAGAATGCATGACCATAAATGGTAAAGTGACTAATAAAATCAATTTTAGAAAAAAATCTCTTCTTGTAGGTCTTCATCCTCAAATTCTAGAATAGGGGATATCTTTTTACATTTAAGATGATTAAATCCTAAGTAGACTAGCATTCCCTTAGGGCCTTTTCACTTGAGATTATGAGGTGAGACATTGTTGAGCAAGCCATTACTAAGAAAAATAGGGGACACATAATTTTTTGCATAAATTTGAGCCAAAGGAGCCCTCTATACTACCTTTAAAGAAACCATGTCTAGATAAATATTATGATATATACCATCCATTGACTCTTAGAATATTATCATTCAAGAGCCCATTCGTTTCTAAATATTTTATAAATTTGGTAGTTCCAAATAAGGATAGAAAATGAAATTTAAGAACATTATAACAACCTGTGAAGATGCCAACATATGAGAAGGTTGAATCCAAGGGAATTCCAAATTTAATATTTAGGATTTGATCATGATGAGATAACCCAACAACATATTGAGTCAAGGAAGCTTTACAATAATTCTTGGGGGGTTTATGAGATCTATTAGTAACTATAGATAGGCCATATTTTGGTTCCCCATAAAAATTCAAGGATGAATGAAGATGCCAAGATCCACTAAAAATGGTTGAGTTCTCAAATAATACAATAGTAGATGTGAAAAGGAGTTATATGGATCCATTGCAAGGAGTCATTATACAAAATCCATTTTAAAAAATAGAAGATTTAATTATTTGTGGCCAATTCTTACTATTTTTTTTGGTAATATTTATTTTAGGAGAGTATTTTGTAAATTTTTCAATATTTGAACCTCCATGAGTCTCATATTGTAAATTATCTTAAATGTAAAGGTTATAAATTTTTATTCATTAGACTTGTAAATATAGGTTTTACTAAACCTTAGCACATTGTATGTGCACATTCACAACAACATAATTATAGAGGCATATTTTAAATTAGTTTCCTTTAATGACTAAAATATTATTATTTTAGTTTTAGAAAGGTTCATGTCCTCATAACTTAGTTTTTGAGAGTTTGTAGAAATAATTGATTGATATTGTAAAAGGATTACTAACCCCTCTTTCTTTCCTTTTCTCCCTTCCATACTCTTATTTTATATATTTTAAATTAGTTTTAATTTAGTATTAGGTTAGATTTATAATATAATTTTATTAATTATCTTTCAGTCGGTTTAATTGTAAATATTTTGATCTATTTCAAGATGTTTAAAATCATGCATGGCTGAATTTAGTATTATAATTTTGATAAATAGAATAAACCATGGAATTAAATGAATATGATTTGATAAAAATATTAATTAGAGAATGAATTAGTAACTATTCCCTTATGTGTCATAGTTTTCTAATTTAGACGGCGAGAAATGAAGTAGGCAGGAACAAAGCATTTGAATGCTCTGATGGCGAGGAACAATTAGGGGAAGATGGAGAGGTGGATGGTTGGCATGCCTTGGATGGGACTCTCTCACTGGGCTCTCTGGGTGAATGGGGTGGAGTTCCTTCAGCGTTGGTGGGCATTTCTTCTAGCCCTCTCAGTGGGTGTTTTTCCTTTCGCTTTTCCCTCGATGGGATTGGTGTTGTGTTTAGAGTTGGTTTCTTTGGCTCTTTGGCGGCGTGGTTTTTCCCCTCTTTCCCACCTGAAGCAACATGGGCAGAAGGGGGATTTTTTCTTTTTGCAGAAGTTGTTGATGATGATTGTTTTGGTGTTGGGTCTGGTCTCTTGGTGGGTTTCTTTATTGTTGTTGCTTCTAATATCTATGTGGTGGATGGTGTTGGGTGTTGCTTTGCACTTTTTTTTATTTCTGTGGGATTGTTGTGGATGCCTCTCATGCTTTTCTTCTAGCTTCCTTCTTGGCTGAGGGTGTGCATTGGTCTCACTGAGGAGGGTTGGTTGTGGAATGAGCCCATTTTTGCTCAGACTCAATGTAGTTGGAGGGCTTAGGGGATCTTAGTGTTGGCTTGTTTTGTTTCTTGTTTTTCCTTGGTTTTCCTTCGCTTCTTCCTAATGTTTTTTTGGTGGCTCTTTGTTGTTTTCTGGTTGCTCTCTTTGTCGAGGTTGTTGGAGTGCTTTTTTGGCTTTAAGGAAGTTGGGTTGTTGTTTGGGCCTATTTTTGTCCCTATTCGGTGTAATAGGGAGGCTTGGGGGTTTTTCTTGTTGGCCTGATCTGCTTCTTGCTTCCTTCTTGTTAACTTTCATTTCTTCCTTGTTCTCTCTACTGGTTTGTGGGCTGCTTGTGTGTTTTGGTACCCCTTGTGCTCCTTGATGCTTGTGTTTTTTATGGGTTTGTTGTGTTCTTGTGTGGATTTGTTGATGGTTTGGGATGGGATGTCACTTCCCTATCTTTTTGAGGATGCATTTAAGTCTCTTTTGGAGTTGTTGGTTATGTTCATCTCCCCTATTTTTGAGGGGACACTTTTGGCTGGGATGAATGCTTTTTTGTTCTCCCAGTTGTTGTCTTTAGTTAGGGGTGATTTTGTCTTTCATTCTTTAGATGGGATCTCTACTCACATTTTACTGCTGAAGTTGTTCCTGGATGTGGTGCTTGCTATGGGTACTATTTTGTTGATGACTTGGTGGCTGAAGGGTCATGCTATTTTGGACTTTTTTCAAATCAGAAGTTTCCTTGGTCTCTTAGATGGGTGGTTTTCAAGTTTTATTCCAAGACCCCAGTTGGTTTTGTGCCTTATGCAGGGTTTTCCTAAGGGGGCTATGGTTTATTGCTTGACCACTAGGTTGGATTTCTCCTTTGGGCCTATGGAGGTGGTCCCCCCTCAACATTTTTTCTTATTGAGGTGGGAAGTTCTCCTATGGAGGAGGAGGTTGAGGATGTTGGTTATGTCTAGCTGCGTTGGGTTTTCTAATCGTATCCTTCTCTCCATTAGAGGGGAGATCACTCCTTTAGAGGTGTTGGAGTTGGTTTCCATTCACAAGGTGTGTCTAAGTTGTAGGGAAGCTGATTTATGGCAGTTTTCAGAGGTGGATCACAATGCCCCTATTGAGGTGGGGTGTTTGGTTTTTTTGGTGGTTCATACCACTATTTTCTATGCTCTTTTAGTGTTGATTATCTTTATTGGATCAGTGGTGTCTTCCATGAGTTGTTGGTTTGCTAATGCCTGATAGATGCAGGCGGGTTCTTTGTGTAATTGAAAGGGTTTTTGGTCCCAGTTTAAATCTAGATTGTTTAAGGGTCTCAGGTCCTTAATTGTATGTAAGATGTAGTGTATCTAGTCCTATTTATCTTTTTGAGGCTGTTGTGGTGTTGATGTTGGTCTATGGTTTATCTTTTGGGTAGCTTTCTTTCCTTTGTACTAGGTTTCGGGCCCCATCAAAACTCATTTTTTACCCCTAATCAAAACTATGCCCTTATGTGTTCACTCATATATCAATTTGGTAATGTTAAAAAAATAAGCCAGGCTAGGAAATAAAATAATTAGGAATCCTTAAATATCAAAAACTAAATAGGATAAAAAATATGGAGTGGGAGCAGGAGCAAGAGTAGGCCTCTAATAGGCATTTTGCAAAATTTTACCCTAGAAATAATTATAAGCCACCCTTTCGATGGTTTTAGGGTGATTCTTGGGCCTTGAGCAATCTAAAAAGCAACCAAAATCCAAAGAATAAAGTTGCTCAGAGGCAATTTTAGGGTGGGAGTCACATTGCCAATTTGAAACAACCCTTGAATGAACAAAACAAGTTCATTCATGTCCAACCCCTAGTCTTCTTGCAATTTGGTGGGTCTCCTCTATGGTTTTTGCACAAATCCCCATTCCACTAGTTTTGTGTTGTCCTTACTTCCTCTCAGCATGAGCATCAAAAATTTGTTGCCACTTTCCCCATCCCTTTACTATTGGGATCAAAACCTTGCAACTAGGATCTATAGAAAGAAAAAATAAACACCCAACAATGTACATATGATATCATACACCATAAACATTGCAAAGGGCTCCCCAAATCAACCTCATTAGGTTGCACATTCATATTCATTTGCTCAATAAAAATATAAAGTGCACATTTCTGAAGACATGTTGATTCCTTCCATGTTTATCCTCAAAATTCATACACCCATAGGTAAGATCTTCAACTGCATCCCACATATTAATAATTTAGAAACATGGGTCCATGACCAATGGCTAGAGGCCTCAATTTTTTTTTACATTCATGAAGGAATCAATTTCTTCATTGTTATTTTAACCTTTCAAGAATATAATGATAAAGACCTTAAAGAAAAGCATGGTTTTTTAATGGGAAAGGCTTATATAGACAACCCTATACCCTCCATTTCAACCCATGCTCTACTTCAATTCAATATATACTATTCTAGATCCAGCTAAAAAATATTCCTCTTAAATATAGGGAGCCCTAAATCCCAGAAGTTATAGATCTCCAAATTGAAATTTTCTAGAGAATTGACTCAGAGTTTATCAAAAACTCCTACAACCCGACCAGGCTATGCTTTCTTCTAAATGCTAAAAATCCATTCACCAAAAACTTGACCATTCAATCCAAGCACGAGTCCTGGAAATAGTAGATTGAGCTTGATAATATTGCTATTTATTACTCCTCTTTCCACTCCTTTGCTCACCCAACCTCTCTATGACCCTAAAAAACTTTGGTTTGTCTGACTATTGTAGGAAAGGGAATGAAGAAAAAGTAATCTCATGTCTTAGCCAAAATAAAAATGCCTCAACAAGATATCATTCCTCAAAATCTTAAAGCATCCAATGTCCCTCACCTCTCTGCCTAAAAAGAGATTGGTTTATTAGAAGCAACACTACTCTGCAACATCCATTGCAAAAAAAAAGGCATCCTAAGTACACATAGGGAAATTTTTGCCTTCTCCACCAGAGGTTTCTACTCATATCCAAAGTTGGGACTAGAAAAGAGGAAAAATTTCTCCTCTTTGATCTCAAGTTCAACTCTAAGAACTTTCCCAAGATATATGGCAAAAGATAAGAAAGTTTTTGTAGGTGATACCTACCCTATCAAAAAGGTCCTACAACAAAACAAGCACAACTCTATCTACAACCCCATCAACTAGCCTTCTAGATGCATAGTAAATCCCCTTCATCTATCACCACTTCAAATGAAGCCACACAAGGAGTGTCGAATAGGTAGTTTGTTGAGAAATTCCTTCCTTGAAAAGTTGATAGCAACAAGTTTCCCAAGTTAGCGGAGCATGATGTAGAAATTTTCTTAGGGATAGTTTAGCTAGATGGCTCATGACTATCTCTAGAAGAGTTCAACCTTCCTAACTTCCCTTATCATGTAAAAAATGTGTCATAATCTCCAACTGATAAATGTTGCTTTAAGGCCCCTTCCTAATTCCAAACACTCCTACTAGAAGCTACCAATCTTGGAAAAGTACTACTAATAGAAAAGAAATAAAACATTGAAGAAGCCCAAGAGTTTATGACAGAAGAAAAAATGGAAAAAGTGGTAAACCACCTCATGGTTCAAGAAGGATCAAAATTATTTGACCAACTGGAAAAGGATGAAACACCTAAGAATATAGAACATGATTTTTGTCAAAACCCTCTCTATCACACAAACAAAGAGAACATTATCTTAGACTCCAACTCCAACACCCCCAACTAGAGGTAGACCCCCCAAAAGAAAGAAAACTTAGGATGAAATAGTTGTTGGTATCCAAGCTACATTGGATAAAAATGTTAGGCTAAGGAAGGCTTTCTACTCTCCTTGAGAGAAATGAGGGTCCTATCTTGGAATTATAGGGGCTTGAATACCCCTGAAAAAGGATGCTTGATCAAGCATCAACTCAAATCTAGTGAAGGAAATACCATTATGCTACAATAAGAAAAGTTCATAAATGATCAAGCACAAGAAGTCTCCACTAAATGGAAAATTTCTAATTTCTACATTGTACAACACAAGGTGTATTAGGGGGCCTAGCAATGTTATGGAAAAACCAAAATACACTAGTAAAGCTAGTCTTCTCATAACATTGGATTCTCATGAAGATAATTTCCTTTGACTTATGCTATTATATTTTTAATGTCTATGTTCCCACATCAACAGTTGGGAAAAAATCCCTCTGGGATACCTTATCCCCAATCTCAAAAAACTTAAAAGAGGAGAAAGCCCTTTTGGGGGGTTTCCAATGCAAACCTACACAATAATGAAAAAAAGAGGCATAATCCCCCCAAAGGTTTTCAAGGATTTCAAATCTTTCATAACATTAAATTATCTATTAGACTATCCTCCCCAAAATGGAAAATTTACTTGGACAAATCATTGCAAATATTTTTTATTAATTATAGAATGATTGGATAGATTTCTTATCTCTATACATTCATCTAAAAAAATGATTCCTTTTGAATCATCTATCCTTTCATTCTTGGGTTCAGATCACTTCCCCATACAACTAGCGCTAGCTTCACAAATACCTCACCCAAAATCATCTTTCAAGTTCCACAAAATATGCTTCAGAGATCCCCACTTCCTACCCCAACTCAAGTGCTAGTGGGAAAATGCGCATTTTATTGCTAGCTCTAGAATGTTCTAGTTAGAAAAAAAAGCTAATCAATATAAAACAACAAATCAAAGAGTGGAATGAGAAACATTTCAAAAACATCTTCTTGTAGAAGGTATCACTCCAAGACCAACTTGATGAGATCAATGATCAAATAATACAAAGTGGAATGAATCATACCTATTTCATCTTGCACAAAAACTTAAAGTTGGAACTATAAGAAATTCTAACAAGAGAAGAGATATATTGGAGACAAAAATCTAGAGAAATCTAGCTTAAAGAAGGGGACAAAAATACTATTTTTTTCATATACCATCTAAAATCACATAATAAACAAACACCATCTTCAACATCAACTCTCCCTTAGGTAATAGTCTGAAGGAAAATAAACAAATAAGACAAGAATCATTTCACTTCTTCTCAAACTTACTAAGTGCACTAGATCACCAATTTTCCCAAGTGAGAAACACTATACCTAATGATTTCATCCAACATACTCCTTCCATAATCTATGAGGAAGAAAATGAACACTTACTAAAACCTTTTACTCTAGACCAGACAAAGCTCCCGACTTGGATGGGTTTACAACCATTTTATTTCAAAAAGGTTAGGATTTCATGGGGAATGATATTTTTCTATCACTAGAGAAATCAAGAAGAAATAATAAGGTCTTAAGAAAATTGAACAATAATTTTATAGTGTTAATCTCAAAAAAACAAAACCCCTCCACCTTCACTGACTTTGGTCCCATTTCCTTGTGCAATACCATATATAAAATTTTCTCCATAGTGATTGTCATGAGACTAGCCAAGATCACCCCAAGAATAATCATAGATGAGTAGGGTGGCTTTGTCCCAGGAAATGATACAACACGAGGAGACTTAATAGCCCATGAAACCTTACATTCTATCAAAGAATATAGAACTCCAACAATAATTATCAAACTTGACACATTGAAGGTATATGATAGGCTAAATTGGGACTTCCTTGAAAAAGTGCTCCAAAAACTAGGTTTCTTCCACAAATGGTGTCAATGGGTTCACTCTTTAATATCACAAACCAAGTTTTTTGTCTTGGTGAATGGAAACCCAACTGTTTTCTTTGTCTTTGCAAGGAGTCGTACAAGGATATCCAATATCGCTCTTCCTTTTCATTCAAATGGTAGAATCGTTGAATTGGGAAATATCATAGGCACATGCTGAGGGTGTATGACAAGGTATAGATATGCCAAACTCAAACATTAACATGACTCACTCATTATTTTTAGATGACACATGTCTATTTTCCAAATCTATTGTCCAAGAAGCAAGAGGCACTAAAGTAGTGTTAGAGGATTATTTTAGAGTATCAGGCTAAAAATCAATGACAAAATATCAAGCATATTCTTCCAAAACACCTCCCAATGGTGCCCACTCCTATTCTAGCAGTTCTTAATTTCAAACAAGATGATTTTCAAAGCCAATATCTAGGAATTCCATCTTTTGGATTAAATAAGCCTTAATTTTGGAACAAACTCTTGTTTCAAATACAAAACAAAATAGCATCATGGAAAGGAAGATGGTTAACAATGGTAGGTAAGCTCACATTAATCAAGGTAGTACTTTCATCTATTCACAATCATGTCATTTCAGTCCTCAAGATACCAAAAGCAGTACAAGAGAACATAAAGCAATGCATTAGAAAGTACCTTTGGAATGGAAACCTTTCCAACAAGCAAAAGAGTAAAATACCACTAGTTTCATGGAATAAACTATGAGAAGAAAAAAATGGAGGAGCTACTTTACAAAACCTAGAGGCAAAGAATCTAGCTTTGAGAGCCAAATTAGCATGGAATATCTATGCGAAACCACATTCCAAATGGACCAGAATCATTCAAAGTAAATACATGGACTCCTCAATCCCTGAACATATTTTTACAATGTCAAATCTTTCAGAGGGCTCCAAAATGTGGAACTTTATCATAGAGAAGTCATTATTCCACATCTAACCTATTCTATAAGCAATGGAGAAAAAGCATTGTTCTGCGAGGACTCCTAGAATGGGTTTCCACCTCTATCCAAAATTGATGGTTTAGAGGAAGTAAGAATATATTTTAAATACATTGGGGAATTGAAGTAAAATATTATATAATGATCAAAGACAATCTCCTATCAATTACCAAATGGAATTTTTTTGATGATTATAACTTTCTAACAAATCAAAAGTCTCAGTTGTCAAACCTCCTCTAGCAATGAAAAAAATTCTTTTCCAAGGATCTTGATAGGATCATTTGGGCCCCTTCCAAGTCAAGAAATTATAAATTCAGCCTAGGATATTCAACTATCATTCAAAAAGGTAATGATGAATCATCAAACTAGCCTCACAAATTATGTTGGAGCTCAACAATTCTTCCAAAAGCTAGGTCTTTTGCATGGTTGTCTTTAAACAAACACGTCCTCACCCATGAGAGGTTGGTGAAATTGGGAATTTCTACCCCTTTCAACTATGTATTAAATGTTTCCAATGGGAAGATGATTTATACCACTTAGTCACATGCAAATTCTCTCATCAGTGTTGGTCATGGCTCTTAAACAAACTAAGCTGGACCACACCCCTCTGAAAAACATTACTAGAATTCTTTTTCCTCATGGCCACTTATGAATAAAGACTCATTATTCAACTCAATTTGGGTATTAATTCTCTCAATTGTAATATGGAGCCTATGGGGGGAAAGAAACAATAGAATATTCAACAAGGAGCATCACACAACCACATAAGTAATATGTAGAATTGAAAGGCTAACTTATGAGTTAGTAATGTCTAATGTATACAAATCAAGTAGCATATGAAAAATATTCTCAAATTGGGATGTAAAATTATCCTCACAATAGGAATTGATTCACCCCCTAACCCAACGAAATGGCTACCAAAACTAAAGCCCAATTGCAAAAAATTGGTTTTAAATCCACCACCAATGAATGTGGTGAAACTCAACTTTGATGGGGCCTCTTATGGGAACCCAAGAGCTTATAGAGTTTGTTGTGTATTGAGGGACCATACTAGAAACATTATTAGTACTCTCACACTAAAACTACAAGATGACATAAACATTAAGGCTAAAGATCAATCATTACTTATAGGTTTGAAAATGACAAAGTCATTAGGCTTGATCTATTTAATGTTGCAAGGCTACATCATTTTTTTATATTTTTTCAAATAACCATCTAACATGCACACTAAGAATAGACACACATATACACCTCATGTACCTCCATATGGCCTTTAATAGAGCCATAACAGACAAGCATCTAAAAGTAATAATGAAACACCCATCTAGTAGGGATCTAAAAGAAGTGACCCAACATACTAGTGCTAGTGCTAATTGTGGAGGATAATTATTTTTTGAGGAAGTGTTGAGAATCTTGTGTGTAGATTTGGGTCCCAATTAAGTATTGGTGTGGTTTGGATTCACTTAATTATATTTTGGAAGTGTTTGGTGCCAAACTATTTAGTGTTACACAATAGAGGTGTATACGTTTCATTAAGGCTGACCTAATCGAGATTGTTTTAGGTTGTGGAGGGTATATGTAAAAGGATAATTTTTTTGTGGATTATGCATGAAGTGTGTGTGATGTGAAAGATGTAAAAGTGATCAAAGTTGTTGATCTAAGTGTGATCCTTAATGCATATGACTTCATAATGCAATGAGCAAAAGGTGCTTACATTTTGGTTTGTTTCATGTGTTTTTTGTGCTTTAGTGGAACTATACCTTCAACAAATGAGAGATGGATTTTTAGCAGTTCAAATTAGTAGTGAGCCATCCATTCTTTGTTCTTTCTTTTGGATAGTGTGTCCTTTGGTATTAAGCCACTGACAGTAAGCCTTATTGTATTTGGTGTTGCAATTCATATATTAGTGAGCTAATCCTCACCATGTTTTTTCCCTTATTTGGTTTTCCAAATAAATCTAGTGTTCTTATGTTTTTGATGTGTATGAATTACTATTTTACATGTTTTCATTCTATTAATGCATGTTAAGGGTTTAAGAATTAATACAGATCTAAATGTTAATGAGGGTTTCTAATGTTTTAAAAGTATGTACAATTGATTCACCCCTTTCAGTTGTCTTGTGCATCTAATAATTGGTATCATAGCTATGGTTTCTAAGAAGAAGATTAATTTCTTGAGGTAGATCTAGATGGTGCACAGGAAAGGTGTCAAAGTTCCCTTATTCGATGGAAAAAAATATTTCTATTGGAAAGCTAGGATGGAGTCTTTCTTAGTCTTCCTTGGATTTGGTGTTTGGTTGTTTTTTGAAAGGGGTTATACTATACCTGCAAATGGACCATCAATTTATTATGAGATCAAGTCATATGAGAACAATGGAAAAGAAATGAATACAATCATGAGTGGTCTTATTGATTCACAAACTATGAAGGTTATAAGATACAAGTTTGCTAAATATTTTTGGACAAAGCTAGAAGAAATATATGAAGGAGATGACAAGGTCAAATAAGAAAATATGCAGATCTACAAAGACAAATTTGAAACCCTAAGGATTTTTAAAGATGAAGGCATTTCTACCTACATGCTCAAAGTTGATGAAGTTGTCAATACAATTAATTATCTTGGTGAAAATATTGATAAAATCAAAGTTGTGAAAAAGGTACTAAGAACTCTACCTAAATCTTATAGTCATAAAGTTTTTGCTATTAAGGAATCTCAAAATTTGGATCATTATTTGAGAGATCAGATGTTTGGTGCTTTAACTTCTTTTTAAATGAGAGAGTTTGGACAAGATACCACAATAAAATAACTTTCTTTTTAAGCTTGCAAAGTGGAAAAGGATGACTAATTAGATCTAGATGATCTTGATGAGGTGGAAGAAAACTTTATGTGGAGATTGAAAAAGGTACTAGAAAAATTAGAGGTAAGGTACCTTTCAAATATTTCATTTGTTGAAAGATAGTTCATTATGAATTTAAGTGTCCAATCAAAGTTACTAATGAAAAATAGAAGGATCAAAAGGGTAAATTTGTCAATAAGACTTATTATGTTAAAAAGGACGTTGGTGTATCTGATGATAAATAATCAGATTATCAAAATGAAGAAAATTATGAATACTTGTTCATGGATTTAAATGTCGGAACTAATTCTACTAATCTTAAAAGATGTACGAAAGAAAGTAATTCAGAAACAGGTCATAACATTGAAGGAACTATGTTAACTGCTTTTCATGTTGGAGAGGAGAAGAATTACTAGATCATTGATAGCGGATGCTCAAATAATATGATAGGTGATAATTTTTTAAGCTTAAAATTTATGATGGTGATCTTGTTAATTTTGGTGATGATACATTTGCTTAGATCTATGGAAAAGGTTGAATTAGTTTTGATGGAAATCATAATAAAGATGATGTTCTTAATGTCAAGGGTCTTTGGTATAATCTTCAAGTGTAGGAAAAATGTGTAGCAAAGGATATAATCTTGTATTTGAGAATGGTGGTTGTGAAATCAAAAAAGGAAGCTCTAGTATTTTGGTTACGACTAGAACAAGGAAATGAGGTAATTTCTATCAACTCAAAGGTAATGGTGCAAAGTTATTTATGTCTCAAACTAATGAAATTTTTCTTGACATAGAAGAATGGGCCACATCAATTTTGATAGCCCATAAATGATAAGATCTACTAATGTTGTGAGATATTTGTGAAAGATTACAAATAATTTCAATGCAATCTACAAAGAATGTCAATTTGGAAAGCAAATAAAGGAAAGGTTCAAGATAGAAGAATAGTCTACCACAAGTCCTTTGGAGTTAGCACATACAAATCTATGTGGACCTACCAGAATTAGAAGCTCATGTGGTGACAAGTATTTCATTTTATTAATTGATGATTATTCTAGCATGGCTTGGGTTACATTTCTCAAAGAAAAATGAGAATCTATAGACAAGTTTAAATAATTTAAGGCTATGGTTGACAATGAAATGAATCTAAAAATAAAATGTCTGAGGTCTGATAAAGGTGGTGAGTTTACATCAAATGAGTTTAAATTTTTGTTGTGAAGACCATGGAATAAAGAGGCATTTATCAACCCCTAGAACTCCTCAGTAGAATGATATGAAAAGGAAAAATAGAAAATTTCAAGAAGCAACTAGGATAATGATGAAGGTAATATTTTGGATGTCTATTGGAGAGAAGTAATTCATACTACAATCTACATTCTTAACATAAGTCAAGAAAGAGCAAACAATTCAAAAAATACCTATGAGTTATGGTATGGTAAAACCCCTACTATGAAGTATTTCAATTTTTTTGGAAATTTATGTTATATTAGAAGAGCTGAAGAAAATTTAAGAAATTTTGATGCAATATCTAATGAAGGAATCTTCCTTGGATACTCCACAAGAAGCAAGGCCTACTAGTGTTACAACAAGAGATTGAACAAGATTTTTGAGAGTGCAAGTGTCAAAGTGGATGAAGAACCATGTCAAATTTTAGTATTGACATAAGGATATAAATCTAATGAATCCCCTGGGTATGTGCAGGATCATCATGGAAAAAACAAGCCCTTAAGTGGCAAAAAATTTAGAAAAATTAGAGTTAGGCAACTTGACATAAAAATTTGAATAGGTTATCTATATTATTTCAAAAATATGTAAGAATAGAATCTGTAGCAAATTGAATGTAGTTTCTAAACTACTAGGTTTGTTAAAAGGAAAAAAATCCATTTGGTGAAAAAAAATTTCAATGCGGAGTACTTAAATTTCGGGCAAAAATAAGTAGGTTTCGCACTGACCACCTAACCACAATAAAATGATAATATTTTTATAAGATTTTAGATATAAGTAGAGGACTCATGTCCCAATGTGATGCATATTATTTTGTTATTTTTCCAAGTAAATAATTAATTATGAATTTTATTACAACTTTTAAAAATATAAAAAACTTGTATGTCTAACCACCTTAACTTGGTAAAAAATTCATGAAATTCAATTTTTCTTTTTTTAATCCTATAGTATGCGAAGCATAGAATGTGACGCATGTTTTGGATTCAAAAAATGTGATACCGTTTGAAAGATATAGATATTTTTCAATTAGCCTATCAATTAGGACTTTAGTCATAATTCAATAGAAAATGAATAATAATTACTTATTGAATTCAAAGTAAAGCATAATTTATATTGGTGGAAAGTTGAGAATCTCTTTTAAAAACCCTTTTCATTTCATCAATTTTGGGTAAAAAAAGGTCATTAGCCACATACCCATCATATTGCCACTTTTTGGCCCATCATGATCCTTCACATACCCCCCTTGCAATGAAGAAGAAAAGGTTGAAGAAAAAGGAAAAGATGTAACAATTGAAAATGAAGAAGCTTCGAAAAATAATCTTAAAACCCCTAAATATGTGTAGAAGAATCATGCAGAAGATCAGATCATTGGAGATAAGAGAAAATGTGTGCTAACAAGAAGAAAAGTTGCTATGATAGAGGAACAAGTAAAAATTTTCTTACTTTCTAAGGTGGAACCAAAAAAAATGACTAAGGCATGCAAAGATGAAAATTAGGTCAAAGCAATGAAGGAAGAGTTAGAACATATAGAGAAGAATTTGACTTGGGAATTGGTCCAAAGACCAACTAATAAGAATGTGATTGTCACTAAGTGGGTATTCTGAAACTAGTTGAATCAAGATAGAAACTTTGTCACAAACAAGGCTAGACAAGGGTTACTCATAGGTTGAAGGCATAGACTTTGATGAAATTTTTTCTCTCATTGCAAGAATGGAATCTATCAAGATGTTTTTAGCTTTTGCAGCACATTAGGATTTAAAAGTATATTAAATGGGTGTGAAGTCAGCATTCTTAAATGGTGAATTGGAAGAAGACCTATACATTGAACAAACAAAAGGATTTCAGTTGTCAGAAGATGCTAATATGGTCTACAGATTGAAGAAAGCATTATAGTATGGACTGAAGTAAGGTCCCAGAGCTTGGTATGCAAGGTTAGATAAGTAATTGTTGATGCAAGGATTCATAAAAGGTACTCTAGATAGCAATCTATATTTTAAAGTTGAAAGAGAACAAATTTTGATTGTGGTGGTATATGTTGATGACATAATGTTTAGAGGAAATGAATATTTGTGCAAGAATTTTGTAGAAGAAATGTAGAAATAATTTAAGATGTCAATGTGTGGGGAGATGAATTTCTTCCTTGGTTTCCAAATAAATCAATCAAAGAAAATTATATTCATAACACAATCTAAGTATGTCAAGGAATTGTTGAAGAAGTTTGGAATGGATGACTCTAAATTGATATGTAGTCCTATGGTTACTGGCTATAAGTTAAGCAAGAATGATGAATCTATTAATACACATCAGAGCAAGTATAGATCAATGATTATGGACTATTATACCTTACTACTAGACTGGATATCATGCATTTAATTTTCCTTGTGGCTAGATTTCAAGAAGATCCTAAAGAATTTGATGTTGCAGTAGTCAAGAGGATATTCAGATATTTGAAGGGAACTCTAGATTATGGTTTGTGGTATCCTAAGGATACCGACTTCTCTTTAAGTGCATACACCTACACAGATTGGGTTGGATGTGCATATGATAGGAAAAGTAAAAGTAGTGGTGCATTCTTTCTTGGAAGAAGGTTGGTTTCATGGCTAAGCAAGAAGCAAGATTCAATGTCATTCTCTACTACCGAAGTAGAATATATTGTAGATCATGTTGCACATATGTGTTATGGATGAAGAAAATATTGAAAGATATTAGAGTTTTGTATGATGAACCTATTCCTATCTTGTGTGATAATACAAGTACAATCAATATTTTAAAGAAATTGGTAGTGCATTCAAGAACAAAACATATCTCAATCTAGTATCACTTATTGAGAGAGAAAGTTGCAGAGAATGAGGTGAAGTTGTCCAGTAAGTGCCTACTAAGGATTAGGTTGCTGATATTTTCACAAAGGCTCTTCCAAAAGATACTTTTGATTATCTCTAGGAGAAGTTAGGGGTTATTGACCCTCCTTTCAAATAGATGCATAAGTGTGTGAATTTTTTTGGGAAGTATTTCAAGGTATATCTCTTTTTCCTAGACTAATGTTGAAGGCTACCTCTCAGGTTGGTGTAGGTATTAGTAGTTTCTAGTTGATGCAGTTTGATAAACCATATTGTGCATTCCTAAGGGGGAGTACACAAGAAGATAGTACATAAGAATAAGTGGTGTATGTAGGTGTTGCCCTTTGTATGTTGTCAAAGGGGGAAAAAAGTTGAAGTGGTTGAAACACCATAATGTAGAAGTTGATATAGTACATAAAGACCATAGGGGAAGAGAGTATGGAAATGTGTTGTCCTTTCACATTGATGTCAAAGGGGGAGAAATTAGATGAAAAACCATATGAAGAGAAGGAGAGAATAAATTCTTGTATAAGGGGGACTAGTGTGCACTGATGTACTGTATGTGTTGTTGATCAGAGTTGTTGGTTGCTATTGATGGTTTTTTATATTAGGTGTTTCCATAAATGACAAAGGGGTAGATTGTTGGACACTAGTGTTTTCATTTATGTCAATAGAGTGTTGTTGCATTTATTTCAACCCCTAAGGAAGTAAGTGTGTTGGTTGTATTATGTTGTCATTATTATTGTCACTAGTGTCAACCTCTAATATAATAATGATGAGTAAGTGATTGTGGATATCAACATCTTGTGTGGTTGAGATGTTGAGAAGCTATTAAAGATGTTGAGTTGGTATTTGTGGTGCTTGGTTTCCAAGTGCTTTTGAGAAAATTTGAATAAAAGAAATTTTAGTGTGATAGAGTAGTGTTCAGTATTTTTCTCTACATTTCTTCTAGTTTGAAGATGTGCTTGTGTGGTTTGGATGTGATGATTATAGGTGTTCAAAGGTGTTATATCTATAGTTTTAGGTTCTAGATTGTATGGTAGAATAAGTTGTGTTCACCAGTGTGTGAACTATGAAGCAGTGTTGTTTGGGTTAAATGAGATTGCTTTGCATTTCTCCCTAGTGAAGTTTTTGGTGTTGTGAATCTAGGAACATGCTTATAATGTTTGTGTCTACCTACCCTTGAAGTTACAGGTGTTGAGTTGTTTTATAAGGTTGTATGATGCGTTGGATGTATGTGCCAGTATGTTTGGTTGCAAAGAATGAAGGTGTTCTTAAGTTTCAGGAGGTTGCAGTGGTTGTATGAATATTGTGGAGTTTTGTGTGATCCATTAGGTTTTTCCATACCTTGAGAGGTTTTTTTGGTGTCACTTGTTAGTGTTAGTGTAGGTTTGGCTAACCTAATGTGCTAGTACTAATTGCAAAGAATGATTGTTGTTTGAGGAAGTGTTGAGAAGTGTGTTTATGTAGATTTGTCTCCCTATTAAGTAGTGGCATGGTTTGGCTTCACTTATTCATATTGTGGAAGTGTTTGGTATTGACCTATTTGGTGTTACATGGTAGAGGTGTATATGTTTCATTAAGTCCAACCTAATTGAAATTGTTTTAGGTCATGGAGGGAATATATACAAGGATAATTGTTGTGTGGATTGAGTGTGAATTGTGTGTGATGTGAAAGATGTGAAAGTGATCAAGGTTGTTGATCTAAGTGTGATCCTTAATGCCTATGACTTCCTAATGTAGTGAGTGGAAGGTGTCTACATTTCAGTTTATTTGATGTGTTGTCTATGCTTTAGTGGAACTGTACCTTTATAATATGAGAGATGCATTGTTAGAAGTTTAAATTGGCACTAATTCATCCTTTATTTCTTCTTTCTTCTAGACAATGAGTTCTTTGGAATTGAGCCAATGATACTGAGCCCTTGGAAGTGAACCTTATTGTATTTAATGTTCCAATTCATATATTACTGAGCTAATCATCATCATTTTTTTCCCTTAGGTTTCCACATAAATTTGATGTTCTTGTGTGTTTGATGTGTATGAATTATTGTTTTACATGTTTACATTTTTTAATGCATGTTAAGGGTTTAATTGTGGATAAGGGTTTAACACTAATGCAGATTTGAATGTTAATGATAGTTTTTGACATTTTAAAAGTATACAACTAATTCATCCCCCCTTTTAGTTATCCTATACATCCATCATATCCTTTCCACTCATCACTTTTGTATTAGGAATATTGAATCCTTAATCCCCACTAGTATTATGTATGCCAAAATATTGATCCTCAACCTCCTGCTCCCTTTCCATTTGTAAACCCTTATACCTTCTCTTTCTTGTTCACCTTTTCTTTCTTAGTAACTTAGTATCATAATTACCTAATCCCTAATCCTTCATATATTAGTTATCACCAACTCATAATCCCCACTTTCTAACACATTTGGTATCTCTAAATATTTATTCACTCCTAGCACCAATTTTATTTGAAGCATGGTAACTATTACTTCCTACATTAGGTATCTCTATATATAAATCCACACTTCTTGTATGGATATTCTTACTCATCCTTGTATAGGAGATCACCTAATATTAATCCCTACTTTGTCCAAATCACGTGTCTAAAATTTCTAATCCCCATTTCCTATAGACGTTTATTAATTTTTACCCCCAATTTTACATCACTCTACATAACTAATCCTATAGAACTTTGTATCCTCTTGAATATCATTCTTTTAACATTAGAATAAAATCTTGAAAGAACACAATTCTGTAATACCGAATAGAAATACATCTAAAAAAATATCTTAAACATTTATTCCATTATCCCTCTAGCCATTGCATCTATTAGGTATGCATTTCCCCGAAAACCCACCTATAGTGATAGCTTTCCCTACACCCTTTCCATATTAATGAATATTTTCACTCATAACCATGGTTAATCATGGGTTTCATTAATAGGAATCGATTTATCTATAATAAAGTGATGGAAATATTCAAATTCCTATAGTACATGTGGGTCCATTACTAAGACTCTCATACTTATATAGTTTAGGTATCTTCATTATTTATTATCTTTTGGAAAATTATCACAAACCCTAATCATGGTTTGACCACATATATTCATTTTTTATATAAGGATGGAAATCCTTAGGTTATAGATGTCTATGGACAAAACCCCATTGATTTACTAGATATTGGAAGATGAAAAATAGTTTATTTCCTAAGGGTACATTCATATAGAGGTTGCATCTATACTCAAAATTAAGAGGATTTGAGCATTCTAGATATTTTGACATTTGAGCATTTCCATAGAATATTTAAAATTTTGAAGCATCTGCATTTTATGGATTAAATATTTATAATTATTTAAATGAAAATAATACATAGCATATTTTATGAATTCAGATCTATTCCATTATTTTGTGAAATTATATTTATTTTGGGTATTTCATATATGAACATTTTATGTGAATATTTGTTGTATGCATTTTAGACAAGAAGTTTTTATAGTAATTTTATTAAGGACCATCAAATTATATAATCCATTCTAATTAATAGATGTAAATGGATTAAATAGCTAGTCTTGATCAATGTTTCAATCATATCTTTTACCAATTGTCACGCCCCGCCGTGCGAACCCCAAAGGAACTAAAACAACGGAACAATTTTTTTTTTCTTTTAAAAGAATATAATAACATACTTAAGTATTACAACATATTATATTAAGAGACACAACTTGTTCCAATGGGGTACACGAAGTGACATGACTATTCTAACCCATAACACGATAATTAAGATAACAATAATTAATCAATTATATAAATCTTTTAATTCTCATTTCATCATTTACATATCCATTAAACAATAACCATATTAAAACCACATGCACATAGGACAATACATGGAATTATAAAGATATAAAGTGTTACATATTTCAATAGATACAACATAACGTAACCAACTATTACAAGTGTCAGTTCTTGAATACATACAAGGTCTGAATATACATCACATCCAAAAGATGGTGAAATACCACTGACTAAGCATACATCTCAATAACCACATATCCAAATTACATCGAGGTCACCCCATCACATGTGGGAGACGATACATCAATAAATACATTAAATACATTACAACTGAAGTATATACAACTATCTGGTACATAAGAATAACTGGATCATCAACCTCTTCAAAAAGCCCTGCAATAAAGATACACCTGCAATAGAAAGGGAAACCCAACGGGGTGCGAAGCACGTTCCACCCAACCACCCCCGTGCTGAGAGTAGACAAGGAAGGGTCCCCGACCAGTACGTCTAACAACAGCAAAGACTAACTCCAAGGAGATAACTTAACACCAAAGACCACATAGAAACACAACAATGGCAAACCCAAAAAAAAACAACAAAACACTTCTGAACATAACAACAAGTCACACTCACAACATCAAAGGAACTCCAAACATAATATCGAACTCAAGACATAATATCAAGTACTGCATCCAACCATGTCCAAAGACAAATCAATAAAACACTTCTAGAGGACTTCAGTAACTTAGTACAAACAGAATGTTAGAGTAGAGTGTCATCGCATGGTTTCACATGGATTCTCCAGACAACCTATTACAAGGTGCCGCCTCCATCTCTACATGGATTCTCCAGACATCCAAGTTAAGGTGCCGCTTCCATCTATGGTTCTCCAGATGGCCTATCTCAAGGCGCCGCTCCATAGGGTCACTCATGCGGAGTCATTGACCTTTCGTGAGGACAAGGTAATGACCTTGCCAACCACGGCCTTCTCAGTCCCCTTTAGTCTGTAATAGCACTAATAGGCGGATGAGGCTTCACAATTATCTTATCAGTGTTTGATCCCCACCCGTGGTTTATTACTTAAGTTATCACTTATTAATCTAACTCTATGTGGGTTACCCTGACAGCCCCTTTGTGCGCCGGCCCCCACTAGAGCCACTCTCTCTAGACACTCTAGCACAAGCATATCCAACTCACAGGATTATATCAACAAGGAAAACCGAACCAACAATGGCTCAATCGCGAGGCACAACCCTCTCGCCCAAAATCACATATACGACATTCATAAATGATCCAATCCAAGTATACATCAAAACCACATCCGAAGCCAAAAACATATGGACAACATCAAAATACAAGATCGAACACAGATACAATATCCTTACCTCTGGAAGTCCTATCACGACTTAGACTCCTATAACTAAATAAGATAACTCTAGGGCTTTCCCTCACGACCCAATCTGAATTAAGGAAAGATCAAATTAGACATCAAGAACAATCACAAAAGTACATAACTCAAAGACTACGCCAAACAAACTACAAGCACAACAAGTTTCACCATCTTCTTAAACCAAAACTCGAAAAAGATCGACTAAATCCAAAACACACAACAACATTATCCGTTGCATTTTCTCAGGTTCATATCATATTAGAATAATCTTTACAACAACTAACTTTATTACACTATGTCCATATAAAAAATAAATAAATAAATAAATAATTAATTAATTACTAAAATTGATATAATCATATTACAAAATTCATTAAATATCCTATTTTAAAAATTATATTTAATTAAAATAATTAACAAATAATACATATATATATATTAGATAATATATAATATATATATATATATTAATATATATATTAAATAATATTAATATATATATTAACTAATATATATAATATATATTAAATAACATATAATAAATAAAAACAAATCGCACAAATAATAAACATATTTTAAATAAACTTTAACATACCACACAACGCATGCCAATAAAATTTCAAACTCACCAAAAATAAGAATCAACAGAATTTAACAAAAATACCCGTGCTGGTAGGGACGCACGGAATCCGTGGAGGCAGAGAGGGGACTGCTGTACGCAGTCCCCACCGAACTGCGCCCAGCAGTCATTGACTGTTGTGCGTAGCCGGCGATGGCTGCGTACAACAGGCCTTGGGGTGCGTGGGGGTACGGCCTGGGCCGACCTCCCACCATCCCCCATAAACAATAAAATTTAATATTTTTTTTTTTTAAAAACTAAATTTTCATTCACTGTAATTTAATTTAAATAAATTTCATTTTTTTAAAAAAAGAAACATAGACATGCGGAATTCGAAGCACGAAATGTAATAAAATTTATTTATTTATTTATTTTTTAGACTGCAGGAATCGGGTAGCACAACCCCCTATAAACTGCAGGTGCGCCTGGTAAACTTTTTAACGTGACCGGCGGCGCTGGTGCGACACGCCCTCCGGTACCACGGGGGTGGGGGAGACTAGAACTTGTGACCAACCTCCTGCTACAGGAAAGATTTAGCCAACCAAGCTAGGGCCCCAACCCGTAATAAAATTTATTTATTAACAATTTAAATTTTATTTTATTTTTAAAGACTTTTTAATAACCTTCATTGCCCAGTACGGGCACGGAAAATGGAGAACACATGATCACAACTTTTCACAGAATAATATAATTGTTTGCATAAAACATAATTATATATTATATATATTATATATATATATAAATATATATATAATAAAATCAAAGCATAAACATGTATATATGGGAACAAGTGATTCAACAGAGAATGGTTTTCTCTCAACAGATTTAAGAAGAAATTAGACATATGAATTTCAATTCATAATAATTTTCTTTTCAAAGTAAACTTCAACACAATCACAAATTCATTTTCTTTCCAATCCATAATTTTTCACAACCAAAATTTATTGAATAAATTTCGAAGGGTTTTAAAATAAAATAACAATTTGTTCAGTATCAAACACAAATGAATTTGGGCATGAATATTCAGCATAATAACAAAATAATTTTCAATAACCAAATGTAGAACTGACATGCAAATTCAATCTTCAGTCAAAATGATTTTTTTACTAAAACTCCCTACAGCAGATTCAAGGGTTTTATACCAATAAATTTTCAAATCACAAATCTTCTTTTTTATAAACTTTTCAATACATAGCCAACAGGTATTATTCAAGGCACAACAAAATAAAAATAAATAGTAAAGGAAGAACCTGGAGTCCTTCGTCTGAAGAAGAATCCCTTCTGAAAGCTCCTTTCGAATTCCCCCTGCAGTTCCTTCTCAATCGTCTCCTCCAGCTCCCTTTCGAATCTATCTATCTTCAATCAGTTATTTTCTCTCTCCGATTTTCCACAAACAAAATTCTTTTCTTTTTATTTTTTTTTATCTTTCTTTTTCCAAATCCAAAAACCACAGAGTAGAAGTTCTGTCTGTGAATCCTCTTCTCATAAAATAATAAATCAAAAATAAAACTCAATAAAGCTTCCGTGCTTTCTTTTCACAAAAATTCTGCTTCCTATTGGTCCTTTTCAGCTTTTAAAAGCACAAATTTATCTACACTTTGTAATTAAAATAATTTATTTAAACAAGCTATTATATATGCAAGATTTGCTAAATTTAATTTTAACAAAAAGATATTATTTAATTATCTTTAACAATATTTATTTAATTTAATTATTGTCATCATTATTAATTAAAAATAATTATTTACTCTTTTAAATAAATTAAATCACTTTTTAATTTATAATATATTTAAATTTAACCATTTAACTAACACACAATTAAATCAAACAACTAAACAACCTTAATCCATTATCTTATAAAACAAGGTTAATTAAATAAACATGAACCATAAATCAACTGAATACCTCAACAAAACAAACTACACAAACAACGAGAACGAAAACCACAATCATAACATGACTCACAACAGACGACGGACTTGGGACGGGGACGCTTCCAAACCTACTCCCTTTTTCAACATTTTTACCCGTTGGGCTATTTTATTGCTCGCCATATCCTGCCGAAGCAGGTGGAATCGAGACTTATTCCTGCAATCCTGCATCCAAGCAAACGTCAAACAGCACATGTATACATATAAATATATAAACTCTACATCCTACCGTGAGAAGGAATCGCAATGTAGCAGGGCACTCGTGAACGAGTGATGCTACACTGTCCTCTCACCTAATCTATTCTAACAATTACAATATCAATACAAACTAACATTTCTAACCAATTGATCATAAGACAATATTCTAATTAACTACTGCATTATAAAGTAACACAAAATTCAAATCACATGATCATAGAATTATCACATTGACATATGAAACATTCAAGAGAAAGCATTGCATAATAAAATAATCCAAACCCTACATACAGAGTATCATAAATCACCATAAAAATATCAATTGTAGCAATCAATTAAACTACACAACCACACACACCAAAATGATGAATCAGTCACCATCACAATTCAGTATCACACTAACATATAAAGCAGACAATAGTAGTAAATAGTATCAGAAACATGGGGGTATTACACCAATTCCTTATTTTCTCTAAGAATATAAACTATTATCATGAATATTGATGAAATATCCATATTATCCCTATAATAATGATCAAACACCATGAAATTCCTCCTTTGTCACTAATTAAATTGTATTTAAGAGAAATCCAATCTAGGTTTTGAATACTCTTTAGTTTCTTCTCTATTACACCACTAAGAAATATCATTTATATCTATCCACTCATAGATGTATCCATTGAGCTTCTCAATGTTAAAATGGGATTGATTTCTTCTGAAATATTCCTCACCACAAATGGCTGAATTTTTTGTATATCAACATTATTATTACCATAATTTGACCTCACCAATAGCTCACATTTAAGAGATTCAAGGTTGGCACAAATAAAATCTCAAACATGAATGTTGTTTAAGTGTTTCTATCCACATAATCCTCTAATTCTAAAAATCATTATGGTTCTAATTAATCCTTGAGAAATTTAAATCCTTATTATATTAACCTCTCATTATTTTATTTCCCCTTCCGTTTAAGTTTTATCTTTTTCCATGGATCATATTTATAGATTATCATGATTTCTAAAACCATACTGATTACATAATTTTTAGTTAGATATACTTTGTTAATTTCCTTGAATTCATGGTGGATGGTATGCCTATCCAATGGGTCCAGAAGTTGCAAACTTACTAAACAAGTTTTTAACTTTAAAATTTTGTCATATTTCACATGAATGGAATGGGGTTGCAGATTGTTTGCCTAAATGGGCTTCTGATCATGTGCATGACTAGAATATTGTGGAAAGGGGTCAGTTACCCCCTGATTTTAAGGTGATTCCATCAATATCTATGGAGACACACCTTATCATCCTTATTGATAATAGTTATGTTGCTGGAAACTTACAATCTGAATCACCATCAATGTCATCTTCCATGGATTCTTCTAAGCAAATAGTTCAACAACTTATACAAACACTATCCTCGAATGATATTTTAGATGTGATTGCCTTTAATGAGGAAAATGCAAATCCATTAACCCAAAATCCAGTATGTACTTCAATTGTATATTTTTCATAAAATTTGTGTTTATTAGATATTCATAGTGATTCCATAGAGTATGCATATGCATATTTTTTAATATATTAAATTTATCATTTTGATTAGTGAAGATATTTTTTGTTGATAAAGATGAATTTTTTATTACATATATATTTTTTCTTTTAGAATTTAATAATTGAAATTAACTTTCATTTTATTTATTTATTTAAGAAATATTTTAAATAGCTAGTGTGTTGTAGTCAACATTTCTCACATAAATGATTAGTACATTTACTACAACCCACTAAATTTACATTATAAAAGACAATATAAAAAAAAATGAAATAAAAAAGAATTTTTTTTGGGAAGATATTAGGATCCAAGTAAAAGTAAATAATTTTTGTGTTCTCATCAAATGTTAATTAAATATATAGTCATATCTCAAAGTCATCATATGTTCATATAGAAGCATGATGGGTTAAATATTAGAAAGAAAACATAAATTATTTAGATTTGTGTACCTTTTTATCAAAAGGTAGTTTAAAAAAATGATAGATATGGTGCAACGCCCCGCCATACAACCCTAGAGGACAACACTAAAATGCAACAATAATGGAGCAATTTTATTTTTTTTAAAAGAGAAATAACAATGACCTGCATGATACTATACAACACATAATCTAAATGAGAGTGAAATAACAAGAATTGTAAAACATATCTAAACATAACATAAAAGTTAAGCTATGTTTGTTGAATCTGGAGATTAGGGCATCCACCAAGGAGCTTCCCCCAAAGAACTTAGAAATTCAACAAGACTGGGATCTTCCATCTTGATCCACACTTAGGTATCCTTGTTGCACTAATAAGCTCCTCAAGATATGATATCTTAGAAGTGACTTCTCAAGATACCCACACATTAGAAGTGACTCCTCAAGATATCAAATCTTGAGTACCTCTCAACCCATGTCGATGCCCTTTGGAATAAATGCACTCATAAGATGATTCCCAACCATGCAAACACTTATATGTGCTCTAAGGTTTAATGACTACATTACTTAACAATATCTACACATACATATCCAAATTATAACATCAGATAAAACACCATTAAATATCATATAATAAGAACTAATAGGTATAGAAACATTTTTCATTACATGGGAGAACATCATTACATTGTTACAAGCTAACATCACTACTTCCCAAGTAATACAACGAGAAGAATACATCAAGATTACATTACATGATACCAATGATATACAAATACAATATAAACCATGTGCAACTATCCCACGAATTGGTACCAGATCTAGAATCTGCTACAAGGTATATCCTCCATGCTCGGAAAACAACAAGGGAAACCCAATGGAGGAAAAAGTACAATCCACCTGACCATGTGGAACCCTAAGGTCCACTCCCATGCTAGGAGATAACAATAAGGTCCCACCACAAAATATTCAAGAAGATAGAAGAATGAAACAAAGGCTAACATGACTCCAATATACAAGTACATTATAACAACACACAACAGTGGCACCGCTTCTAGAGGCACACAAACATCAAAGGGAAAAACAAGACAAGGGAATGCTAGGTTGCAGTAGGGATGAGTGTCATCAAATGGTCTTGGCATGGGTTATCGTCGTTGTCTCTCACTAGATGCCAACCCCCATCTATGGTTATCCTGGCTACCTCACACTAGGTGCCAGCTCCATAGGGTAATGCATGTGGAACCAACTTCCTTTAATGAGTACAAGGAAGTTGATCTTTCCAACCAGGCCTTCTCAACCCATCCTTAGCCTAAATGAGCACTACAGGCATGGGTGAGGCATCCAATTATCTTAATTAGAGTTAAATTCTACCCAACCCCCCTAATTTATTAATTAGGTTATCACTTAGTTAAGAAACTCCCTAATGGGTTATCTTGGTCACCACTTTGTGTGTTGAACTCCATTGAGAGCCACTCCCCTTATTAACAACTAGAAGACCCAACCACATCCAACAAGGTAAGCCAACTTGCACAAATCACAAAACCTCATGAACATACACAAAAAGATGAGGCATAAACCATCCCACACTCAAATCCCAATCATAGTGGTGAATAAACTGTTTAAGGCTAATGACCCTCGTGTACTCATTCAAGACATAAACAACCATCTCAAAATGAATAATCATAGAATACATCAAGTAGAAAGTTCCCCCTAGCCTCTAGAAGTCTAACTAACCATAGCACAAGAATCTCTCCACTTATAAACTATACTTCGAAAACATCTCCCTTTCCAAAATTATTGCATACATGAACACTAATTTAACCCATAGAGAATCTACTTGTATAGAGTACAAGAGAAATACACCATTTAAAAGTTTATCTAATTCATCTTAACCACTTGCACAAATGAATCTCCACTTGACACAATTATCAAAATCATCCACAATACCACAATCAAACATGATAAAACAAGTGGTCGCTCACACTATAAAATACATTATTTCCCATAACTTAGCCACTAAATGCACTCAACTAGTAATTAACCATAATCACATGTATTCTAAATAACTATTCATATAGAGAATTTACAATCAAGAGACAATGTTAAATGCAAAAAATTAGTTATAGTACCACAACTAAACAGATAATCATTCACTTTATTTAATCCCATAATCCAACCAAAATATTATTTTCCCCACTTATTTTATATTTGAAAATAACTATAACCTCAAAGTTCCAATTAACTAAACTACACAATAATTCTATAAAAATAGCTGACTTGCACTTACTGACTAGTTAACAGAGAGGGAGAACCCAAAATATTTTAATCCAACATTTAATCCTAATATAATTGCAACCTAAATTTCAACATTCTCTAGTATTTGTTGGTATTTATTTTGCAATATTCCTTGTGGATAAGCTCCATTCTATCTCTGAGTGAGATAGCGATATAAATACCAAATCAACTACCACTTGCACATAAAAGGGTTAGAACAAGAACAACAAGTGTTATTTTCCTACCCCTATACTAAAATATTTTAACAATAAAATATTTATCAATACCTACATCATTTACTTTGCAATTAAACAATCAAATAGTCTTTGTACTTATATTGATTGCTTAACATAACTATTAGTAAGGTTACAAGACTCAATCCCAATTTGTTAGTTGCAATGCTAAATCCTAGAAGGATAAGAACCAGTAATATTTAAATAATATGGCTACAATACCCAAACCCGAATCTATTATTCATCTATAAGCAATACGATATTTTCCAAAGGACATTTTACATTCAATTGCAAGTTTAGAGAGACATATCTACTATCATCCCTTACTAACCTTTCATGACTTTTCAAGATCAATTAAGAATTCAATGCCTAAATTTATATATAAATATATAGTAAATAAATTCTCAATTATTTTAAGGTATTGTTACCACAAAACTCTTTACTAAATATACCACTAACTCCTTTCAAGAAATGGTTATCAATTTAAAATAAAAAAATCTATGATTCATTACTTTAGCTTATTTTAGAGTACTAGTATCACATTTCAGATTGTAACTATACCCCTAATTGTATAAACTTGGATTGTATATGCATGCTAATATTAAATTTGAAGAAAAGGAGAATGCTGCTATAATCTAGAGATCATGTGTGGGTGGTAGAATTATTGGAAGAATGCATCAACTAATGTTGTAACCAACACATAGTGTAGAGGTAGATATTCGGTTGAGAGTCGAATTGGTTATCTTCAAATACTTAAGTGAATTTAAGGGAATTTTTACTATGTACAAGAATTGCATTCCAAACATATTAAATATGCATCAATCAATAAAGATAGGGTGATTGAAATGAAATCGATCTAGCAAGCATGATACACAAAATAGCCATTGAATTCCAAGCGCATACTCATCAAATGATTACCTCATATAACACATCAAGGTTTAATAATATGGAATCGCCATAAAGGTATCAATGGTAACGCCAAATCTAGACTATTATGAATGGGTATAATATTCTAAGACAACTATATAAACATTTAAATTTTAGAATGCCCAATCAAATAATCAGCTTATGGGCAGTGATTGTTGGAAAATTGAATGCTCCTAAGCCTCCTGCTCTCACGTCAAATCCCCTGCTTCACCTACCCATCAAGAGCCCCCAATTTCAATGACATTTTTTGGGATCTTCATCCCTACAACTCTTGAAAGCCACTGAAGTAAATGTGGTAGCTCATTTTGAATTCCCAATTAATGCTAGTAGGTAATTTCAAATTTGAGAGGGGATGTTTGAAAGAAAAAAGAAATGAAGGAAGTTTTATTCTATTAGTTGAGAAGACTTAGTTAGAATTGAATTCCTGAGCAACAATAGTCTGAAGGGAATGTTCTTTGTTCCCTGTGTGATTTAGAGAATGTTTGCTGTGTGAGCTTCTGAAAGCTCCTGAACAACAACAACTGTTTGTTTTGTGTGTGAGCAGTGATTGCTCCTGAAGAGCTCAACGTAGCTCTTGAAGTTGTCTATTTTTGGTTGAGCAGTTGATTGCTCCCAGTAGATTGTAATTCGTAGCTTAGAATTAGCTTTTAGTAGTTTAAGTTTTATCTTTCTTGTATTGTTCATGTCTAGTTATTGAATAGAAAGCAAAGTTGCATGTCTCCAAGTTTATTCCACATTTTGATTTGTGTATTTCCAGTTTGGCTATAAAAATGAGCAGCATCTCTATGGTTTCTGTGCAATCTAAATTTTTTACATGGTATCAGAGCCATAGGCCCCATTTCCTCGTGAGTTAGGGCATTTTTTTTTCTGGGTATTAAGTTCTTGTGTAGGAGACATGGCTGGAGATGAAGGAAAGAGTTGGTAGCAGCCATTGTCCTTTAATGGATAGAACTATGATGTTTGGGCGAAGAAGATGAAGACCATTATGGTCACCAATTATTTGTGGGAGTTCGTGGTCAGTGGTTTCAATGATGTAACTGACCCAACAACATATGTTGTGCTCACAAACAACCATAAGACCCAGTTGAAGGAGTTGAGGAGGAAGGATGCTAAGGTATTGAGTTTGATAGAAGCATCCTTGATAGAGGCTATTTTTCCTAGAATAGTGGCAACTAACTATGGAAAGGAATCCTGGGAAATCCTCTAGATGAACTACAAAGGGACTAACAAGGTCAGATTGGTGAAGCTCCAGATGCTTCGAAGAGAGTTTGAGACTCTTGAAATGAAGGAAAATGAGTCCATTTTTGTTTTTCATACAAGACTCTCAAGTTTGATAAACCAGTTGAGAGTGAATGCTAAGATCATTGATGATTAGAGGATTGTGGAGAAAGTCCTCAGAAGATTACCCATGAAGTTTGATGCAGTGGTGATTTCCATTGAAGAGGCAAAGGATCTCACAACGTTGTCTATTGATGAGCTGATGGGTTCTCTACAAACCCATGAGCAACACCTAAATAGGTCCACAAGTTCCTCCCAAGAGCAAGCTTTTAAAGCTTAGTTGAATGCAAGAGGAAGGAGGAGAGGTCGAAATAGCTCTAGATGTGGTAGAGGGAGATCCAGACGTGGTAATGCTGGAGAAGAAAGGTCAATGTGAGCAAACAACCACGATGGAGCGAGTAGCTCTCAGACTAGCTTCTGAAGAGGTAAGAAGAACAACAGTTCGAATTTGAAGAATGACAAGAGCAATGTTGAATGCTACTATTGTCATAAGTTCAGGCATTATGCGAGTGAATGTTGGGCCAAGCAAAGAGATCAGTCAAAACAAAGTGAAAATGTGGCTAATTTGAATGTGGGCGAAGGAAACCAATCCACAACCTTCATCATGTGCAACATTGGTGAAAAAGGAAGCCCTGAAGTCTGGTATTTGGATAGCGGTTGCAGTAACCACATGAGTGGTAATGAAATCATTTTTTTCTTTCATTAATAAAAATGTAAAGTCTGAAATAAGAATGGGGAACAATGGAGTAGTTCCTATTGTTGGCAGAGGATCTATTATGATCTGAAACAAGAAAGGTGAGAAGGAGATACAAAATGTATTTCTTGCTTCTGGGTTAAAGCATAACCTCATGAGTGTTGGTCAATTGATCCAAAATGGATACAAAGTGCTGATGGAGAAGGGTCAATGCATCATTTATGACAAGAATGAGAGGACGAAGGTGTTTGTAGTAGTCTAAATGAAAAAGAACTGGATGTTTCCGTTGAAGATTGAGACGTGTTTCTCATCTCAATATGTTGCTGCACCTCTCATGAATGGAAAATGTATAGTAGTACATCATGCAGCACTCAAGAGCACCATTCAAGATCCCTCCAAGCTATGGCATCTTAGGTATGGACATTTAGGCTATGCTGGTTTGAGTCTTTTGTCCAAGAACAAAATGATTGACGGTTTACCAAGAATAGTAGAGCCTAATGTTAGATGTGCGTCTTGCATTTTGGGCAAGCAACATAGGCATCCTTTTCAATTGGGCAACTCTACAAGGGAAAGAGCACCATTGGAGTTGGTGCATATGGATTTGGTAGGCCCTATGCAAATCATTTATGTTGGTAAAAGAAGATTTTTTATGACCTTCATTGATGATTACAACCGTAAGACATGGGTTTATTTTTTGCAACATAAATCTGAATCTTTTGATAAGTTTTTGTTGTTTAAGGCCTAGGCTGAAAAGGAGAGTGGACATTTTATCAAGGTCCTAAGGTCAGATCGTTGAGGAGAGTATACCTCTAATTTTTTTTTGAATTTTTGCAAGCAAAATGGCATCAAGAAGGAGATAACAACTAGTTATACTCTGTAGCAAAATGGAGTGGCTGAAATAAATAATACGACCATCGTGGAGATGGCAAGGAGCATGATGAAAGAAAAAGGACTCCCAACTAAATATTGGGGAGAGGCTATAGCAACAACTATTTATCTGGTAAATAGAAGTCCAATAAAAGTGGTCTATGATAGGATACCTCAAGAGGCATGGACAAGATGCAAGTGGATAGTTGAGCACTTGAGAGTGTTCGGGTGTGTAGCATATGCACACATGCCTAAAGAAAAGAGGCAGAAATTGAATGAAAAGGGTGAAAAATGAATTTTCATGGGCTATAGTGAAGAGTTCAAAGCCTATCAACTATACAATCCGGTCACCAAAAAGATAGTCATTAGGAGGGACGTGGAGTTCCTAGAAGACAAGTCATAGGATGGAGTGGTAGATTCTGATAGCTCAGAACCACTCCTAACATCTCTTGAAGAAGTAGAAACTAAACATGAAGTTCAACAAGACAAGTCTGCAGATGCTCCTAAAAGTGTCGGCCGAGCTCCTAAAAGTTCTCGACGGCTCCTGATGGCTCTTGAAGCTGGAAGACAGTCAACAAGACAATCAGGAAGACCATCATAGTTAGCTAGAGGATTGGCTTCTAAAGCCACCGGTCGAGCTCCTGAAAGCTCTCGACAGCTCCTGAAGTGAGCAAACAAAAAGGCAAGCAGCTAGAGACAGCCAAAAGCTTGGCTCTAGAAAGCTCCAAAAGATCGGCTCTTGAAGAGCTCTAAAGAGCTCCTGAAAGCTCCGGAAGAGCTCCTGATAGCTCCTAAACCTTCCTGTTCAACACAACAACAGCAGTAGTGAAAGTTCAAAACCACCTCTTGCCTCCCTAATGCCAAAGAAGACCAAGAGTCTAAGGGAGATCTACCAGAATGAAAGGTATGATGAAGAATTTGATGAGAGTGTGAATTTTGCATTATTTTCTCATGGTGATCCAGTTTATTTTGAAGAAGCTATGAAAGAGGAGAAATGGTGTGAGGCCATGGATGAGGAGATAGATGCAATAGAGAGAAACAACACATAGGATTTAACTGATTTGCCTCCCAACAAGCAAGTTATTGGAGTGAAATGGGTCTACAAGACCAAGTGCAATGCCGAAGGAAGGATAGAATGACATAAAGGAAGATTAGTGGTCAAGGGGTACAAACAATAGTTTTGGAGATATTATAATGAGACATTTTCCCCTGTTGCAAGGATGGAAACCATGTGGGCAATCATAGCAATTGCAACCTAGCACATGTGGAAGGTATTTCAAATGGATGTGAAGTCTGCCTTCCTTAATGGAATGTTGAATGAAGAGGTATATGTGGAGCAACCATTCAGATATGAAGTCTCGGGTGAAGAGCACAAAGTGTATAGGCTGAAGAAAGCTCTTTATGGGCTGAAGCGAGCTCCATGGGCATGGTACAGTAGGATTGATTCATATTTGATGAGCAATGGCTTTAGCAAAAGAAATGGTGAGCCCACTCTTTACATCAAGGCAGCAAGTGGTAAGGTTTTAATTATTGTCTTGTATGTTGATGATTTAGTTTTCATTGGGGATGAGGATTTCCTTAGTGTTGATTTTAAAGAGGCCATGAAAAGAGAGTTTGAAATGATAGACTTAGGTCTCTTGAGATATTTTCTAGGCATAGAAGTAAAACAAATGCATGGTGGTATATTTATCTCTCAAGAAAAATATGCAAAAGAGATCTTGAAGAGATTTAGAATGCTTGAAAGCAAGCCTACCCCAACACCAATACCCATAGGTCTAAAGTTGAGCAAGGAAAATTGCAGCAGCAATGTGGATCCGACCATGTTTAAGAGTTTGGTTGGAAGCTTAATGTATTTAACAACAACTAGGCCTGATATAATGCACAGTGTGAGTCTTATTTCTAGGTTTATGGAGACTCCAAGGGACACCCATTGGAAAGCGGGTAAAATAATCTAGAGGTATGTGAATGGAACTAAAGGATATGGCATTTTGTAGGTCTGAGCAGTAGCTAGTAGACATATTCATCAAGCCTTTGAGCAAGGACAATTTTGAGCACCTAAGGAGCAGTTTGGGCATTATTGATTTGAATCAAGTTTGATCTTGTTTCGTCGGCTCAGGATCAAGGGGGAGTGTTGGAAAATTGAATTCTCTTGAGCCTCCCGCTCTCATGTCAAATCCCCTACTTCACCTACCCATCAGGAGCCCCCAATTTCAATGACATTTTTTGGGATCTTCATCCATGTAGCTCCTGACAACCACTGAAGTAAATGGGGTAGCTCATTTTGAATTCCCAATTAATGCTAGTAGGTAATTTTGAATTTGAGAGGGAATGTTTGAAAGACAAAATAAATGAAGGAAATTTTATTCTATTAGTTGAGAAGACTCAGTTAGAATTGAATTCTTGAGCAGCAATAGTCTGAAGGGAATGTTCTTTATTATCTATGTGATTCAGAAAATGTTTTCTGTGTGAGCTTCTAAAAGCTTCTGAACAACAACAATTGTTTGTTTTGTGTGTGAGAAGTTATTTCTCCTAAAGAGATCAATGTAGCTCCTACTAGTGAGCTCCTAGTAGCTCCTAAAGTTGTCTATTTTTGGTTGAGCAGTTGATTTCTCCCAGTAGATTGTGATTCATAGCTTAGAATTAGCTTTCAGTAGTTTAAGTTTTATCTTTCCTGTATTGTTCATTTCTAGTTATTGAATAGAAAGAAAAGTTGCATGTCTCCAAGTTTATTCCGCATTTTTATTTGTGTATTTCCAGTTTGGCTAGAAAAATGAGCAGCAACTTTGTGGTTTCTGTGCAATCTGAATCTTTTACAGTGATGGAGATGAGGTGAAGTTACTAGTGTGAGTAAAAATCAATGAATAAAGATACTTAAGAGCAATAATTTCGTCTGATTAATGGTAGAAATTTTTGGGTTAAGGTGCAAAGATTTAAAATGTGAAGACAACAAATTTAGTTAAGGAAGAGTAGCAATTATTTTATGATGGAGAGCAAAGATCATAGTTTATGAAATAAAAGAAATTTAAAGAGGCAATGATTAGTATCATTAGGCAACAAGTTTGACTCAAAAGCACAAAACAATGTGGATGAAAGTGGCATAATAAACAAAGGATAAAGGGGATGGATTTATTGCAGCCTATTTGCACAAATTGTAGAATCCCGTAATTTCTTACCGCCTTAATAAAAAGTGTACATAAATATAACAAAGTGTACTGGAAGAAATAATGAAGGTGGGTGCTCTAGAGGGTGTTGTTGTTAAGTTAAGAAGTCATCATTTTATCCCTCAAGGAAGCTTGAGTTAATGGAAACATTCATGCGAGTGTGAAGATCAATGCCTCCAAGTTCGATGTCACTCAACAAGGAACATGCATGGAAAGAAAAGATTGACTTGATTATAGAATAAGAAATTCACCCAATATCTAGTATTAAAGATATAGAGAGCTATGGCATGAACATGCTAAGTCCACAAGGAGATTTGGCTCATCCAATAAGCCATTCCATAAGGATAGATATCAAATTAGTTACAATTTGAGCCTATATTTTAACTCATCGAAACCAATCAAGATCCTAAATCGCTTGCAGAAGATCCACATAATGACCATTATTCTACATTGAGGGTCCCTGTAAGTTCACATAAAAGAAGAATTTTGATATTATACCTTGAGAGAATATCAAGCTACAGGCTATACAAAAATTCACAACACCGGATACATTTTCGATTGAAGTTCATCCTAGGTCCAATGATGAGAATGGCAGGAAATATACAAATAGGTAACAAAATCTCTAAGTTATTCTACAACTATGAGTGAGCTAGTTACATACAGAGTGTTACTAGATGAGTCAAATCCTCATAGGATGCAATGGTCTCAAGATATGCACAAAATGGATTCGAAACAAGATCTTTAATAGAGTCACATTAAGAGAGTGGGTCATTTTTGAGGAGGGTCAATTTCAACTAGATACTTAAGTGGCTAAATGATGATAATTAGATTTCACTCACTATCTTCTACTCTAGCATCAAGGTCTATTATTATTCTATGTATTTAAGAATGGAAGAAAGAGAAGTACTTATCTACCACCATAGGGGAGAGTTGGAAATATCACCCATTTGTCCAAACTTTCTCCTTAGAACAACTACCAAAGTAGATGAGAACCTCTAATTATGCTAGAAGCCAACGAACGAAATCCTCACCGCTCTCTTCATGCACCATGGTTTTCAGGGGTAACCTGAATGAGAGTTGTGAGCCAATTCCATCAAAATTGTAGATATTTTCGATGATGCTGAATAAACAATTTGAAAAGATAGACCTTGATTGTAGGATACATGCACTAGGATTTGTAGGGAAGCTCTCAAGATCTTCATATGGACGACCCATTGATCTATACTAAACCTTGATAACAAGAAGAGGAAGACTAAAGCTATCGATCTTTCCAAACCTTGGATGGATTTAGAGTTATTATTTTCTCTAGAGATTCTCGTGTAAGCCCAAGAGACTTGAAGACCCTCTTGTATGTGACTTACATTAACCTCAGTGGCTTGAGATTGCTTCCTCCATGATTTGATTAGAGAAGAGTTGAGGAAAAATGAGGGTTCTGGAAGAGAATTTTTTGCCACTCACCCTTCTCATCATCCCATCTAAATCTAGGATTTCATCTTGTTTCGTGAAGTATTTTGGGGGATATGAATGACAAAATCTAGTCTAGCATTTTATAGTCATTTTGTGCATAGTGTGTCAATGTGGGAGATTCTACACTTCTCTGTGGATGATTCTTTGATGTTTATGTGTTGAAGATAAGTTTTCATATGTCATTTGAGAGTGAATTCTAGATGGTATCATGTTTTGAGTTCCACGTGTTTTGAATTAGATGAATAGTTGAAGATTTTTTTTGTTTAGGTCCTTAGTGTGTAGACCTAACACGTTTGATGAATATGCAAAGGATTAATATGTGTAGAGCCTTTATGTGGGATCTATTTTAGGTACATGCCGATCTATCTTAAGTAGTTTTGAATTGTGGCATAAACTATGGAGAATTTGTTTTGGGGATCGACAAGTTGAATTTTGTGTGTTACATCCAATTAGGCTGACCTAATTGATGTTACACTTGATTCCCATATATATGATGGATTATTTTTGGTGTTTTAAGAGATGATATGAGAAATGTGAAGGTATGTGATGCAAATTTAAGTAGAGTAGGATGAATTGAGTAGTAAAGTGTGTGAATGCACAACAGAGTAGAGTATTAAGCTAGATCGGTGAAAAGTTTATTATTGTGCTTCATTGGAACTGTATCCCTACATATTGTAGATGCAATTGTAATAGTTCAAAATAGGTTGTGATCCACCCTCTTTAATCTATCCTTTTCTCTATAGAAAATGAGTCCACCTGTAGTAAGAACTTCTATAATATACTATAACTAGTTATAGTATATTGTGAGCTAACCTTCACCACACATGTTTTTTTCCCATTTTGGGTTTTCCATATAAAAATCCTGGTGTTCAAGTGTTATGTGATGTTGTGGATCTTTTTCATGCTTTCTTTCCTTATAACAGTTGAATATGCTTTGGTAATTGGATGGATAATGTTTGAATGGTTTAATAGAATACTAATTCACCCCCCCTTAGTATTCTGAGTGTTCAACACCACTAAACAACACAGAAAATAATCCAAAAGGATGCTCAAGAAAGAGCCAGAAACCTAGACCTAGTGCATAATAGAGGATAAAACCCAAACCCCATAGGAGAAACAAAGGAGCAGCAAAAAAACCCCAAGAAAAAGAAGAGAAAGAAGATAAAAACACAAAAGAGGGGGACACACACCAAAAAAGAATGGCTTGAGAAAACAAAACAAAGACCACTGCACTCACCAAAGCACAACCAAACAAAAAGAGCCTGTAACCCACAAATAATCTCATGAAAAGAAAAGGGAAAAGAGGCATCGGCCCCAAAGAAAATAGAGAAACCAACAAAAATTCCACCATAGAAATAGCAATAGGAAGAGCCTCAAAACCCACTTCACCAAGAAACAACAAGAACCTCTACACAGACACATACCCAATAGAATCTTGATCACCAAGCAACACCAAGGATAGATAACAAAGAACCCACTAGACCATAATGAACACTCCCCACCACTATACCTAACACACAAGAGGGAGAAACATAGTTCTATTGACCACCAAAATTCCATCATCATCATCATCATCATCTAAATCAACATCTTCATCCTCCTCAACAACCTCAAAATTCAAACCAATGATTTTGCACCCATTCCCTCTCCCCGCTCCGTGGTACTCCATTCCTAGTTTACCTATTCACATAAGTATTTGTGTTTTTATATTATAGGTAAAATAGGCTTTTAAGGCACCCCAAAACCATTTACAAAAAAAAGTTCTTCAAAAAAAATAAAAAATACAGCAAGCAGCCAAAAAGAAGCCAAAAACCAACAAAACGTCAGCCAAAAAAAGGTAAAGAAAATAGCATGTGACTAGAGATTCTTTAAGATTTCCACCACTTCCATGTCACTGTCAATGATTTTTTGATGAACATTCATCACTTTCACTACCTCTTCAACAAGAATACCAACATTATTATTCAATTTGGTTTTATTACAGGTTCTAACTGAAGGACCTATCTCACTGACCACTTTCTGCTGAGCTCCAACACCAACCATAACTTCTTTCATACTAGAATTATCCCCAACCACTTCTCAACTTTATTGTTCAACAAACACAAATCCTCAACTTCATTACACATAGCATGCTTGCTCACCTTAAGAACCTTCTCCAACTTTTGATTGACACACTGTAAATTTTCTTCGAGGACAACAATTTTGTGCTCATAGGAATTTTTCATTTTAATCATCTCATTAGCAATCATTTTAAGAGTATCAAAAATCTGATTAACCTTAAGTTGGACCTTACTAACTTGAGCCTGAACATTAGGGCCCCTGGAGGAAGAAGGTTCATCAATATTTTTATTCATAGCTCTAACCCTAATGTCGATAAAGTTCATCTCATGGAAGACCCATTTAAAAAGATTGAATAGGGTTAAGGAACCCTCTTTTTCCATGCCAAGAAAATTAGATATATATTCCCTCATGATGTTGAAACCATCCTTGTCAATTGCATTATCCTCTTGGGATTCACTACTTAGAGTGTCATTATCCATGGTTGCCTTCCCTTTCCGACCAGAAATAACATCGCCTTTAGCCAAGTCCTACTCCATCATCTGATCCTCATCACCCTACAAATTACCATCATGCTCTTGTGCCTCTTTCCTCTTAGGATTCTTAGGAATATTCCTCATCTTCGGCCCCTATTTTTTCATCAATTTAGAATTAGGGGAAACCCCCAACTAGACCTTGTAATCACTATCCTCCTTGCTCGTATTACCTAGAACAACACCCTTCAACTTCTTACCTCTCATTTTGTTCATAGACTTAGACTTCTGATTGTAGTAGGAACGGTCCACCTCCTCCTCACCACCCATTTCATACTCATCAATGCTAGAGGTATTATGATGATTTCTCTTTTTTCTTCTCTTTCCATTCGAAATGGCTAGATATTCTGAATCAACATCCATGGCTGCTTTCGACCCAGGGGCATAATATTCATCATCAGACTCATCCTTTGACCCTGTAATATACTCAAAATATTTCTTCTTCTTCCTAACATTAGAAATTTTGGGTTGATCAAGGATAATAAAGGACTTAACATACTTAGAGATCAATAGAATTAAACCTTCATGAATAACTGGGTTCTTGGGGTTGTGTTTGTGATCTCTTATACCATGTTCCAAAGAAACCAGTAAATAAAAAGGAAAAGGAACCTTTTTTTGTGCCTAAAATGATTAAGAAAAACAAAGTGATACCTTGAGAGAACAGAGAAGCGACCGTCAAGGGTAAAATACCTCATAATTTTCTGTGCAACATCTCCCTAGATATCCTTAATTGAGGAGCGATACTAGCCTCCACATTTAGCCCGCTCCAACTTCTACCTCTCATCGTCTTTGAAGAAGATATCTAAGGCCACACTAGATTCAATTTTTTTCTCTATAAACTTTTCTACCATCAATCAACAAGCCAATGATTTTTTCTATGAGATCCTCCATAATGTTGAACTCCTTTCCCTCAATCTGCAACACACGATTCTGCCATCCTTCAAGAAACTCCTGTGAAATCTTCAAATCATGGCAATGCAACTTCTCCATGTAGGGAGTCACTCCCCCAACCTCCAATAATCTCCAAACCTTCTCATTGAATTTCATAGTGTCACAAGAGATAAGCTTTGTTTGATTTTGATCACCCCCATATTTGCAATAGGTAAGCATCCCAACAGAAGGAAAAAATTGCAGAGGAGATGAAGAAACCTTGAGAAAAAATTATCTTTCCAATTACCCACAATCTATGTGGAAAATAATAGATGGTAGAGAGGAATTATGAACAATGAATTCCTAGTCATTTGTGCCTCAAACCCATCACAAAATTGCATATCCTTACCTCTAAAGGAATTACACCTTGAAGGGAAATGCCAAGTCAAGTACATGTGAAAAAACCCCATCACAATAGGAACCCCCTTCTCAACTCCTTTGTGTATCATGATGAATTATTGAACGTGCTTCAAGGGGAAGGGGATTGTTTTCTCCCCATTCCATATGATCATTCACCCCATAGTTAGAAAAAAAGTCAGCTAAAGTATTTCCCTCTCTATAAACATGGGAGATGAAAAATTGGTTGAATGAACCCAATATGTCTAAGGAATCAATGATTAGGCTTTCCACCATCCAATAGGAAGAAATATTCCTAATGTTGTTGATAATAGTGAGGGAATCACCCTCAACCTAGACCTTATCATAACCTCTAGACTAAGCCAACTTCAAACCATGATAGGTTGTTGATGCTTCCATAAAGTGGTTTGTTTGGGTTCCCAAGGCGAGCACCACCACAAAAACAAAACCTACCATTAGAATATCTTAACACTCCTCCACATCCAGTACACCCATGATTACCTTTATTAGCTCCATCAAAATTAACTTTCACCCACCTAGCAAGGGGAGCCTTCCACACAACATCATTCCTAGAGGCCTTGCCTTTGGTCAAAGATAGGGAAATATCATAGGAAAACTTCCAATTTCAAACAACCTCATCATCCCCTTGAAAAATCACCAACTTAGGACCTTCTTGAAAATAAATCTCCCTCAAGAAATTCTCTTTAATCGTAGCACAAATCTTATGAGCCAGTCTAAGAGAAGGGAGAGGAGAAACCCTAAAAATCTTGTTGTTTCTTTCTAGCCAAATTCACCATGCAAGATGAGGCAAGATGAGAGACCGAATAAAAACAAAAGTAGGATTTGAAGAAGGAGCCTTCCATTAAGTCCATAAGTCACTAAATGAATATGAGAAAACCCAGCTCAAACCCCAAAGAGAAAGCACATGATTCTAGACATCACACACAAACCTGTAACCAATCAAAAGATGACCAAGATCCTCTACCTCCTCTTCACATAAGAAAAAATAGTTAGGAAACATAAAGCCTCTTCGCACAAGATTGTCAATAGTTAGCACTTTACATTAGAAAAAAAAACCAAAAGAAAATATTAACTTTTGGAATCAGCTTTGGACTCCAAAGAGAAGCCTAAAAGGGGGCAGGGGCGATGAAAGAAACTTGTAGGGAAAAGGCTAAGGAGACAGATAAATTACCATTAGAAGAAATCCTCCACACAATCCTATCCAGTAGGGAAAAAGAAGGAATATGAATAGAGGCCAAGGCTTTTGAGAGAATCTCTAGACCAGGTCTAAGATCATGTAGCCTCTTCCACATACCATTGCTTATATAATTAGCCACATATTGGCCAAAATTCTAAACACAAAGATCCATCCAAGGGAGAGCCCAGGGCTCATATTTTAGTGGACCATTCCCAAACCAGCAATCATCCCAAAACAAAATCCTTCTCCCATTCCCCAATTGCCACCTCAAAACCTTTAGAAATAATATGTTTAGACTTCACCACAGAGTTCCATAGGATAGATCCAAAAGGAGGAGAAAATCATGTGGCAAGGAGATCTCTTATATGATCCACTCCCTAAGATATTTACTTGAAAAAATATAGGCCTATTCACTATTATCAAAAATGAGATTCCAAAGCTGCTTAGCAAGTAAAGCCATGTTAAATTCTCTGATTTTTCAAAAACCAAGATCCCCATCCTTCTTAGGTCTGCATACATCATCCCACAAAATAAGATGTAACCTTTTTCTCTCTTCCACCCCTAACCATAGAAAATTATTTTGAATACTTTCAATTTTATCCACAAATCTCCTAGGCATTTGAAAAAGACTAAGGGCATAAACAGGGAGATTTTGAAAGGTAGGCTTGATTAATTGAATCTTCCTCGCTTGGCTCAACAAGGAATCCTCCCAACCATCTAATTTGGAGTTAAAATTATCAACCAACCCCCACCAAAAAGAATTAGGAACAAAGTTAGACCATAAGGGGAGGCCTAAATAAGATGAAGGTAAACCCCCAATCTTACACTAAAGAATCTGAGCTATTCTTTGCTTCCTATCAATAGGGGTATTAAGGAAGAAAAAAATGCTCTTAGGAAGGCTATCCTTTTTCCCAGAGGCTGATTCATACATCTATAGAAAGAGTTTGACAAAATTAGATTCTTTAATGGAGGATTCCCCAAGTATGAGAGTATATTCCACAAATTGCTCATGAGAACAAATCAAATTTTGAGGAGAAAGCTCCACCATTTGACTAGAATTAAAAGAAATTTGAATAAGCCTTCTAAGTGATTCTGCCAAAATAATAAAAAGGAAGGGAGAGATGGTATTTGCTTGTCTCAAACCCCTCGGTCAATCAAAGAGAGGAGAAGGAGAACCATTGACAAGAACAAAAAAATTAGGTGTAGAAATTAGCTGAGAGACCAACAACACTAGCTTTTCCCCAAAGCCAAAAGCCTTCAAAATTTTAAGCAAGAATCCCCAATCAACACGATCATAATATTTTAGATCTAGCTTCAAAATAAAACTAACCCTTTTATTCACAAATAAGGAGTAGATATTCTCATGCATCGTAAGAACCAAATCATGAATTTTCTTTCTAAGAATGAAACCATTTTGTTGAATCAAAATGATTTGAGGAAGAAACTTTTGTGATCTAGCCACCAATGCTTTAGAGAATATCTTGTAAAGTGACTTACATAAAATAATAGGTTGAAACTCATCAAAGGAAAGAGCCCCCAAATTCTTGGGAATAAGAACAATAAAAAAATCATTAAGTTCCTTTAGGAGGTTACAACTACCAAAAAATTCTTTAATCGCATCCACAACATCCTTAGCCGCAATATCCTAAAAGGACTAGAAGAAAAAATTAGGGAAACAATCAAAGGCAAGCACTTTTTTTCCTTCAAAAGAAAAAATAGCATCCTTGATCTCTTCCTCCAAAGTAATACACACTAATTTCCAGTTGAGATCATCCAAGATGATACTAAGAATATCCTGGAGGAGATCATCTTGACAAGTAGAATCAAGGACACCATCAACCGACAAGAGCTCAAAGAAAAAAGAAGCCGCTTGTGAAATATCCTCATCCTTTTCCAGAAAGTGATTGTTAAAATTGATTGAGTTAATGTGATTAGAGGCTTGATGTTTCAAAGTAGAGAGATTAAAAAACTTGGTGTTAATGTCCCCACTCTTTAACCGCATTATTCAAGATCTTTTCTTCCAAAATTCTTCCTCCTTGGCCACAATATTTTGCAACCTTGATAGGAGAACATTGTCTCGCTAAATAAGATCACCAAAATCACCAGATAGTTGAATAGGATTCTACACCAAATGAAGCTCCTCCTTAATAACATCCTTCACAACAAAAATTTGACCAAAAGATGACTTGTTCCATCTTCTAACATTGTTTTTTTAACATTAGCAATTTTTTTAGCCACCTAAATATCCCACCAAGAATGAATCATATTTTTAAGATTAGGGTGACAAGTCCACATCTTCTCAAATTTGAAAGGAAAAAAATTCCTTCTCCCCAAAATTTCCACATATAGAGAAAGGGGAAAATTGTCCAATCCCAGCCTAGTAAGGGTCGATAGAGAATAGGAATAGTAAAGAAGCCAATCAGGAGATATAAGAGCTCAATCTAAGTTCACCTGAATCAAAGCTTCCCCCGCCTGATGGTTGGACCATGTATAGGAGGCCCCTTTAAGATCCAAATCAAGAAGAGCTTTATTATTTAACAGGTTTATGAGGTAAAACCTACTTTCATCCACCACTTGTGAACCACCCATTTTGTTAGTCGTGTGATGAGGTATTAAAATCCCCCATCACCATCCAATTGGAAGTAGGGTGAAGAGATTTGAAAGAGACGAGATTATCCCAAAAGCATTTTCTAGCCTTCTTGCAATTATGAGCGTAAATATGGGAGAGGATCCACAAAAAATTATCATTGACATTGGTGAAAGAAGTCACCACATGATCACAGTCAACTAACAAAGCCACACCTTGAATAAATTTTGGGTTCCAAAAATCCCAACTACCTCAAAATAGTGTGTCGCATAGTCTCTAAAAAGCTTATTCTTAATTTTTCTCAATTTATCAGACCCCATTTTAGTCTCTTGAATCAGAATAATATCAGGTTTATGATCCCTTAAAATATTTGGTAAGAGATCATGTTTGTGAGGGTGATTTAACCCCTCAGATTCCATGAAATGATCTTCATGATAATTTGGGGGAAGTGCCCTTAGAGCACATCTCCAACAAGGTGTTGTGGGTACCATCAGCAATATCTAGTCTACTTTCCTTATCCTAAGAGGATTGTGATGAAGGGCGACCTCTTCCTCTCAGCTTTGAAACCATAATCAAGCCTCTAACAGTTTCTAGTAGAAACTCCCAGTGAAGGAGACTGTTTCTTTCTATTCCTTCCTTTAACAAGAATATAAGGAGGCTCTTTCAAAGCATCATCATTCTCCTTATTCTCAAAATTCCCAACCACCTCCTCACCCTCACTTAAAATGATAGAATCATTAACACCCCTAGGAGACTTCATCCCCTAGAGACCTGAGAAACCACAGAAGAATGTTGCTTATCATTCAATAAGGGGTTCAAAACTTCATCCTCCTTAGCCTAGGAGGGTAGAACAACCTTACTCGTTAGATCCACAACCTCCTCAGAATGAAGGAGGGACACCTCATCCAAAGAACTAGAATCCTTTATCAGTTCATTCCCAATAATCTTATCCTCCCACTCATTAACTTTGTTTCCCCCAAGGACCAAAGGATCCAAGGCCTGAACTAACTCAGGCACAACATTAGCAACCTCACTAACAAGCACCTTAGGAGCATCCTTAGATACATTCCCCCACTCATTTTCTCTCCATTGCTTCACCACAGGCTTTAGAACATTTAGAGAGCATTCATTCCCCCAATGGCCAACTTTTTTACAATGAAAGCAAGTGAAAGGAATGGACTCAAATTCCATCACTTATTCCCACACACCGAGTTTGGAGTTAATCTTGACAACAAAAGGGAGGTTTGTAGACTGTTCAAAATTTACATGAAAATGAGCAAAGACCAATCACTTCTTGGAGGTAGTCATTTGTTTGAGACCCAAAAGTGCTAGCTATTCCTTTGAAAACTTATTCGTCCCATAATTCCATAGGGAGACCAAAATTTTTTAACCCAAACAGGGGCAGTCAAGAAAGAACACAAGTTCAGGTTGAACCTTGTTTACCACCTCCTAAGAAACAAGGATGACTTCCCAATAAACCAAGGAACCCCTATTAGAGCCAAGATGAAATAATCCTCACAATTAAAAGAGAATGAGAAGAAACCTTTTTCCATAGCTACAACATCCACTTGACCCTTGGGGTGCCAGTGATTCATATAGAACTTACACACCAACTCAATGTGGGGATGAGGCCCCATTAACTTTCTCAATAGAGTCATTTGCATATGCAAAACACTTTTCTCAACAATACAATAAAGGATAGAGATAGAAAAATCACTAGTCACCACATTAGAAACACAAGCCACAAGGGGAGAAGTGCTTTTACCTTTTGGATTTGTATCGAAGATATTTGACCACTTAGGGTCAGACCCTTGGAAGGACCCAACATTTCTTGTCTTTTTAGCAAGGATTGAACCAAAGGACTTGGAACCTACACTCACAAATGTGCTAGACTGCCTAGAGCAAGCCTTTTCAATATTGAGATTCCCTAGCTTAGAGTAGGAAAAAGGGGAAGGAACCATCGATGCTTCTTTCCCACCAAGAGTCTCATTATGGATAAAAGGGGACACACACCACTTTCCATCAACACCTAACACACCTGGAATCACCTTACCATCAACAAGTAGACCACCATCAACCCCAGCTTCAGAACCAACATTTCTTGCCTTCGCCAAATTTGAAATCGCTCCACCACCATCACCACCACTAGAAGAGAGCTCCATACAACTTGTTAGTCCATATATAAATATTTGTGTTACTATACATAAATAATCCTGAATTTATGTTAAATAAAATTCTACATATATTTTAATATATTAATACACATTTATCACAACTTTTCTTTTTAAAAATTATTCGGAAAAACTATTGATCCTCAATATTTTTCATCTTGTTTTATTCTTGTTTAAATTATAAAAATATGAGTAGGTTATCATTCACTATAATATAAAATTTTATTTTATTTTCTATGAGAAAAAATGATGGGATTCATGCCACATGATAAATATTTTAATCATCTTTTGTTGCCTATGGATTCTTCTAGGCATGTTTGACAATAACCCATGAATTAGATGTCCTCTATTCTTGAAATGTAAATATTTTATCCTATTCAAACTAAAATATATTTATGTAAATAGTGTGAAAAACATTATTATATAAACATTTTATAAATAAGTGTCAATTAAATTGTATTATTTTTAATATGTTAATTTAGAACTAAAAAAAGGAAATATGAACTGTGATATATCATTAGAGATTAGAATTATATTTTTTAATGGTTAGTCAATTTTATTATGATATAAACATATTCTAATGAAATATTGGAGTATTTTTATTTTTAATTTAACTTAAATAAAATAAATTTTAAATTTATTTTTTAAATATAGAGGAAGGAAGGATGTAGATATTTTATTCTATAAGCATTTCAAGGAATCTTTCTATCTTCTTATCCTTTTTATATCATAGTAATAGTGAGGTATGAAAATAATTTATCTATTGAGTGGTACCTGGCATTTAGAATCCTAAGTTATCATCTTGTCATGGAAAAATAGAATAAAAAATATAAAAAGAGAAAATTAATTAAAGCATAGCTTTAAATATTTTTTATGTGAAAATGACTACTTAAATTATTAGTTTTATAAATAAATTTTTTCAAAAACTTATAATTTACTCATGTTCAGGTATTTATTAGAGACGATGGTAGCTCAAAAGAATTGAATGATGAGATAAAAGAATTAATTGATCTAATTAGAAATATTATATCTACAAAAGGAGGTTTATCAACATCTTTTATGAGTTTTGTACAAGCTATTTCAACGGTCTTTCGAAAAACTTAGTATGAAAAGAATAACCAATTTATGGTAAGATATTACACCTTCACATTACTCATACAATAGACTATAAAATTGATATATAATTTTATTGCTAAGTGAGTGAATCCATTGAGTTTCTTTCTTATATGATCAAAAAATTGGATAGAAACCTCCTACATGAATACTAAAGAGAGTTGATTTTAGAAATGAAAAATATTAAAATAAGAATATGGATACATTAAAATATGATAAATTTCTATAATTGAAGATCACATGTAAGATAATGTTCTATTCTTAACCATATTTTAATTTAAAACTCGAATGTAGATTTTGGTTACTATTTCTCGTAAATTTATTGAAGTCCCTTTTCAAAATTTTAGGTCACTATGATGTCTTGTGGGGACATAATTTAATATATAATGATGGGAAGGAATTAAAAATACTTATATTTCTCATAAGTTATTTCCCCTTGTCATTTATTTCATTTTTTTCTAAAAATTATCAATAATTTCATGTGTTCAAAAACTCCCTAAAACCAATATAGATTATACTTAAAGATTTTATTGGTAATTTTTCCGATTCCCAAACTTCCTAATAATCTAATAATAATTCTTTTTTTTTGTTTTTCAAACCTTTCAAAGTTATAAAAATCCCCAACATTTTAACAAACATAACATTATATATTTTCAAGGATTAAGAACCTTTGAGATCACCAATAAAGTTTACTTCAAAATAAAAGTTATAATCTAAGGTTAAAATGTTTTTAGTGTTGCCTAGAGAATGAGCTCAAAAAATCACTAAAGTGCTGAAAAAACTTTCATGATGATGATAATATCAGTCAAAAGAATCTTGAGGGATAATTTTCTAGCAAGTTCAAAGTTTTGTAAAATTATTGAAATTTAAAAAAAAATTCAAAATCTTTGATGCTTGTTAAAATGAGAAAAAATGATTCAAAAAAGAATTAAATTTTAAAAGAGTTTCAATAATATAAAAATCACCAATTTTTTTAGCACAACATAAAAATATTGTTTTAAATTTATTAAAAGGATTTTGTGGGCTCATGTGTTAGTATAACTAATTCAAATGAAGGTGATGCAAGTGTAAGAGCTATCTTACATCACCCAAAAACTATTATTTATTTATTTTTATTTTGGTCTAGTGAATAAGGGCTAAAAATAGTATGTTTCTATTTTAGTAAGTTGGCATATGAATGCATTGGAACTCAAAATTTTCCCAAAAGCTATAAATTGGTAAACTACACATTGTGGGTGAGTTTCAAGCCAATAATCATTCTAGAATAATAGATATTAAACATTTAAGTTCATATCATCATAATAAACTCTTTATGGTGATATTTGAGACCTTAAATAAAAAAAATTGGGCTTGAAACATTGCCAAAATCTATTTATAGATTTTGGACATCATAGAACATGTCAAGTACTTTAGTTTAAAAACTAGGGACTCAATTAGGTGCCTAAGTGAAAAATTATGTCTCTCAAAAGTTATACTAAAATTGTAAACTTTTATTGGGTGGGAAAAAGGGATAGTTAGTTTCAAATGGTGCCCACATGGGATTCACAATTCAATGAAGGGAAGAAAAATCATATAAATCCATCACAATTGGAAAGAAGCACATTTAAGATAAGGAGATTGGTGAAGTTCTTTCTTTTAGCATGAGGTTGGGATTTGTTACTAAGAATGGCCATTATTTTAATTCAGGACTTGCATGTTTTATTTTTTACATGTATTGCAACCCATTTTACTATAAGAAAGGTATTATTACCTAGATAGTGTGTATTGCATATTTTCTAATTAGTTTCATAAACGAATAATAAAAGTTGCATACTTTCGGTCCTTGAATTCTTGTGGTTTGTGTGTGATTTTGTTTGAGGGGGAGTCCCCTTCATTAGAAGGAGATCTATTTTGTGACCTATAAGTAATTTCTTATAGCAATTTTATATAAATTTCCCCATGAATCTTTAGCTACACTGTGAATTTTTCAATTTTGGATCTAATACCTTCATGAATTATTTCCCTTGTTCTCCAAACATATGCTCATAACCCTAACTCATAGTTTGGCTGCTCTTAAAATATAAATAAATAAAGTTTGAGTAAGAGTATGAGCATACCCCATATTTTTACAATGTGCTATTATAAGATTAAAAAAAAATGTGGTGTTATCAGTTTGGAGGAATTCTTAGACCCGATGTAGCAATATCTTGGGACTCCAATGGTAGATGAAACATATTTAAGTGGTATAGATCATATAGGTGGCTTACCAAATTACACCTAGTGCACCAACATGGTCCTTTCCTATGTGAGACATTATAGGATTGAGAATAAATAAGTTAGAACTATTGATGATCATCTTGTATCTAAATTTGATGACCCATCCCTTAGTATGATTCTTAGATTAATAGAAAGGAATGAATTTTGATATTAGAGGAAGCTTATTTTTTAAAGACGACAATGAAAAATTAGTTAATTTTTTTTTCCAAATATTGGTTGAAGGTTTCTAAGAAGATATAAACCCAAATATTGAATAATTAGTAGAGGTCTCACTTTAAAAAAGATAATTTTGATATAATAATCCTCTTAAATAGAGTAATGGGAAGTGTTATGGACTACATACTCACCACTTTTCTTCGAGTGTAGGTGGCCCTTTCTTTTCTTCCTTTTCTAAGTTTTGAGACTCTTGGAGTCTTGGGAACCTTATCAATTTTTACCGAACCTTGGGACCCAATTGGAAAGTGGAATATCATTTTAAGTTCCATCTTCTCCCTAACACTTGATACCTTCTTGTTTCTTTGATTTCCTCATTTTATCTTCTTATCGGGTTGTAGACCTCATAAATAATGTGGAACCTAGTCCCTAGTTCCAAGTTCCTTTTGTAATCGTATCTTCATCCCTCTTCTATTTTCTTTCCTTTCTCTTTATGTATTAGTTTCTATTAGACAATGAGATCTACCTGGTACCTAGAAACCTATTCCAAGTTCAAAGTTCCTCCCATAGTCTGACCTCCTATGCTCTCACTTATCTTATTCCCTAAGAACTAATTATGAAAATGGGATTTTTTTTAAGGGTCTATTCACACATTGTCTTCCCTTTTGTATTCCATATTTCGTTTCCTCATTCTCTCTCCTAATTTTTCTTCCATCCTTCACCTCCATTATAGTTTTTTTTGGTGAGATTCATCTTCTCTAGTATATTGGATGGAATTTAGATGGTTCCTACTTGCTTGATTGACTCTTTCTCTTAGAGCATGTGTTGAGAAGTAGGACCTCATATTTATTCTATGCCTTTTATTTTTCATTATCCTTCCATGAGTTGGTGTCTCATTCTATCCATGTGGTCCATTTTTCATTCTATCATTTCTTGTAAACCCTAGGTGTGTTGCGAGGTGATCTTGCTTTAATTCAATTTTGGGTTTTTCCTTTTGTGTGTCCCCTTTTTAGGTTGTGTTTTATTTTGTTTTACATATCTTGGCCTTGTTTCAAGTATTTTCTTACCTTCTTGGAATTGGTCAATTTCAATCTAGTGACATCTCATTCTTTACCTTTAGCGGGTCATGGTTTCTCTCCAAAACATAGAACCTAAAACTAGTTTTGAGTTCTCTTGTCCTTCCAACCTCATCTCCTTTCCTCTTTTTAATTCATAATAAAACTTGGATTTTCCTTTTAGGCATCAGATGCTATATGGAACCAAGAACCAATAACTCTCATTTTAGGTTCTTGTTATTTTTCTATCTCCACTCTCGACTTCTCAAAAATATTTTTATTACCTTCATCGGGTCATGGGTCCTTGATGTAACTTAGAACCCAAAACCTATTTATAGGATCTCATCTCCTTGTGATGCTAACCTCCCACATTTTATCTTTCTTCTCATCTCTTGTTGGACCTTAGAACCCAATAGGAACTTGGAACTTAGTTCCAAGTTCTTAGCTATGTTTAATCTCCATTACCAACCACTTTCTTGTAATGTAATTTCATTTTTTGTCTCAAAACTTGATAATAACTTGGGGTTGAGTTCCAATATCCTACTTCCTCCAAATACTTAGGTTTTATTTATTTAAAAATTGATTGGTATTTCTAATCCAATTATCATGAATCTATAATGAACCTTTGATAAGGAACTCTAAGAAAATTAACATTTTTTAAGATTGATTATGTAGAGAACTTGGTGGAATTTATAAAAAATGAAGTGATGATTTATTAGGTATTTTCTTCCTATATATAGAATGACTACCAATGTTGAAAAGAGAGCTAAGAAGTTGGAAAAGTATCCTAAAAGTATCAAAGATCACTTCCTCTATACAAGACATTGCATATAAAAATCTAGGGAATATTAACCTAGATTATTTCAATTAAAGGACCTTTTGAGAAGGAACCACTCTCAAATAAATAATAACTACAGACAATTGTTTAGACTAAATGCCTTACCATGTAATGTAAACACCGAGGTCTACCGTTACCCATGTAAACACCATTGATCAATTAAGTACACACTTCTCTTTTTATCAAGACGATATGTGTACCACATAACACGCTTCTAGAAATCTATCACAATCCATGAATTACCTAAAATACAACAAATTATTCACACCAACTCACACCAGTAAAACACATTCATCCTAAACACTTAGTTTACCTTCCATGCATACTAACATATGAAGCTCGCTTTGTACTACACCAAATAAAAGAACTCTTGAATTATGAAAGATATAAACAATATGAAAAACTTCCCAAATCTACAAAGACCAAACATCAAATCAGAGAGAAATTATGAGAAAATACATTTCTCCCAAATACCACTGCAAACTTAGTTCAGACATTGGTGAACATATCTCTCTTTGTACATCGATCTAAAAGTACAAGTTCTAGATATATAATCTTTGAACACCTTTGATCAACATATTTGAACCACATAGGAATATCTTCAACCTATAATAAATGTAGAGAAAAATTAGAACACAACTCTATCACCTAGAATACCACTACAACATGTTGTTTCCTCTTTTTATCAAGTTCTCAAAAGCACTTGGAAACCAAGCACTAGAGGCACATTCTCATCATCTTCAGCACTCCCCCAACCATAGACATCAGATTATCAAAGCAACATTAGATGTTGAGACTAATGGATTTACTAATGACAACATAATGCAACTAATCAAAGCATCAACTATACTTTTGCAACCAACTCACTCAATTGTAGACATCAATGACAACACCAACTACTCATAGTTTCAATAAGGGGGTGAATCATTTGTGGCTTAAAACATTAAAACCCTGTTTAACATTCAACCCTACATTAGTACATAAATCCTTAACAACCACTTAAACCTTTATCAAGCATTATAAAAATGTAAACATGAGAAACAATAATGTAAAAACATCAAATACACAAGAATGCCAAATTTACATGGAAAACCAAAGAAGGGAAAAACCATGGTGAGGATTATCTCACAATATAAAATAATTGCAACATCGAATACAATAGGCTCATTGTCAGAGGGCTCACTTCCCAAAAGAAAGAAGGGTTCATTGTTAGATTACATAAGAGAGGAAAGAAGAATGTTACAATTATAAATCCATCTCAAAGCAATAGAAAGATCCACCACAACATCACCAGTACATTCAAAACATTTCTAAAGAATGTATACACTTTCTACTTACTACTTCCAATAGTCTGACACATTAAATATCACACTGCATTTCACATTTTTAGACTTCACAACATCTCTAAAGAATGTAGACATCAATGACAACACCAACTGATAATACTTTCAATAGGGGGATGGATTAGTTGTACCTTAAAACATTAAAACCCTCTTTAACATTTAGATCTGCATTAGTTCTTAAACCCTTAACAACCACTTAAACCCTTATCAAGCATTAGAAAAATGTAAACATGAGAAAAAATAATGTAAACACATTAAACACATGACAACACTGGATTTTCATGGAAAACCCAAGAAGGGAAAAACCATGATGAAGTTTAGCTCACAATATAAAGTAATTGCAAGATTGAATACAATAGGATTACTGTCAAAGGGCTCACTTCCTAAAATAAAGAAGGGATTCCTATCATATTACATAAGAGAGGAAAGAAGAATGTTACAAATAGAAATCCATCTCAAAGCAACAGAAAGATCCACCACAACACCACCAATACACTCACAACATCTCTAAAGAATGTAGACACCTTCTACTCACTACTTCTAGTAGTCTAACACATTAAATCTCACACTACATTTCAAATTTTCACACTTCAAGAATTTGCATTTTGCATCATCACCCAATTCTCCATCAACTCAACACTTATTTATACCATCCTCAACCTTGAAAATAACTAACAAGGTTTGATGCAAGAGCATCCAACGGTGTAGGGAAATCTTGCATCACCAAATTTATTTATTTTTCTTTATTTTCTTTAGTTGTTTTGAGTCCCATGATGGCACTTAAGGGGTATAAGACTATCAGGCGTCAAAAATAGTGAAAAACAGACACTTACTATTTTTAGTAAGTCATCCAAAACGGGCTTGTATGGACATAAAAATTTACCCCAATGAGCAGAGCTAAAGAACATTTATGGTCATGAAAGAATCACCTCAATAACCTACACGGTTTGGGAGAAATTAAAGTTTATGTCCCAAGAAATTTCTCCAATGCAACTTCAAATTCAGATATAAAAGTTTAGAGGCCCTGAAACAGCTCAAAAGGTGGTTGAACTGACCTATGGTGGGTTCAAGCATTGTAGAAAGCATTGAGAGCTTTCCAACGATATGTAATGATAGAAAATTGAACACTTGGATCAAAAGTTATGGCCCTGTGAAGTTGGTCCTCTAAAAAGTGAATTTCATAAAAATTACTTCCTAGGCCAGAAATCAAACGGTGGATCTTTTGGCGCCAAAGCAAAAGGGGAAATTTGAACTTTCTAGAACATTCTAGGGTGGTTATTGGGGAAAATAAAAAGGGTTAAGTGGGGGTTGTAGAAGGTGGCATGATAGTGTAGATTGTGGCTTTGAATAGTAGATTTTTCCTTCAACATTGATTTTTTTGTAGTGAATCAAGCCCATGAGGCTGCGACATGTAAGCTTTGAATCTATAATTTCATTTTCTAAAAATAATTGAAAGTGAGTCATTTTTCTATCTCACGTCTTCTATGTTAGTATTTGTTGTGATTTCTGTGGGTTTTGGGTAGTGTGGCCCTCATCAAGGTTGGCTATGCATGTGACCCATGTAAATTCAAATTAGGTTAGAACTAAGCATTCCCACAGCTTGGAAAGGAATGAAAGTGAACCACACCACTCCTTAACTCAGACCCAAATCATACATATACACCATACCACGCTTCCACAAACATTGAAGTATATCCACAATTAGTGTAAGCAATTGAGGTCAACCGAACTGATGTAAACACCATTGAAAATTTAAGTACATACTTTATTTGATCTAAAGAAGACTCCTAGACAACATGCATCACTTGAAAAAAATATAGAATATTCCATAAACTCCTTGATTTTCAAAAAATTGCTTCACAACAACTTTCACCTAAAGAACACACTCATCATGTAAACCTAGTTAACTTTCCTCATATTGTAACACATGAATCCAACCTTGTGGAGCACTAAACTTCAAAAAATTCAAACCAAATATATAAATAGTACAAGCACACTTCCAGAATTTCAAGACAAGAAACCAAACTATGGAGAAATGTGAAGCAAAACCATTTCTCCCAGACACCACTGCAATACACAATTCACACATTAGTGAACACAAATTTCTCTTCACTATCATCCAAAACCTGGAACTCTAGATATAACACCTCTAAAAACCTTTGATCAACATATCTAAACCACATAACTAGATCTTCAACCATGAAGAAATGCAAGGAAAAACCAGAACACTACTCTGGCACAAATAACGCCTCTCCAACACATTTTTTTCTCTTTTCTTCAAATTTTCTCAAAATCACTTGAAAACCAAGCATCACAAACACATTCTCATCATTTGGAACACCTTTTTATTACAACCATACACATTTTTATCAAATAAACACTAGAGGTTGACACCAGTGATACTACTAATTACAACATAATGTAACTAATCAAAGCATCACCAAGGTTGACATCAATGCAACAACATATATTTATTCACATCAGTGACAACACATTATGTGAAAAAACACCAACAACCACTCTAATTACCAAAACACAAATTGCACCATAGTGCACACTGCTTCCCCTTAAACAAGTATCAACTATGTCCAATACTTTATCTTTCTCATGACTTAACTCTCTCTCCCCCTTTTAGCTTACTCTCTCCTTTTTCACTTTACTCTCTCCCCATTCAAAATCAATGGAAAAAGGAAACACACTTGTATCTCTTCCCTTTGACATTAAACATACATAATTTATCTCTCCCCTAAAGGTAATACCTATAAGGGACAACAACTACTCTATAACTACCTTTTCTTTTTGTTGCGCTCTATTTTATTCATACTTTTTATGCACACTCCCCCTTAGGAGTACACACCATACTACATCAACCATAAACTACTACACATGCCATGCAATGACAACACCTAGTCCTTCTCACTACAACAATACCACTACCTACTCCCCTTGAGAGGTAGCCACCAACATTAGTCCAGAACAAGGAATGAATCTTGAAATCCATTATGTTGATGCATACTCTTATGGATCTAGTTCAAAGAAGGAGGGGAAATAACCCCTAACTTCTCCTAGAGATACTCAAAAGTGTCCTTAGGAAGAGCCTTTGTGAAAATATATGCAACTTGATCCTTCGTAGGCACATACTCCAGCTTAACCTCATTCTATGCAACCTTCTCCCTCAAAAGGTGATATTGGATTGAAATATACTTTGTCCTTGAATGCATTTCAGATTCTTTGAAATGTTGATAGAACTTGTATTATCACATAAGATAGAAATGGGTTCATCATATACCACTCGGATATCCTTCAAGGTTTGCTTCATCTATAACAGTTGTTTGAAGCATGATGCTACAACAATATAGTATGCCTTTGCAATAGATAATGATGTTGAATCTTGCTTCTTACTTTGCCAAGAAACCAACCCATTTCTAAGAAAGAATGCACCAGAACTTGTGATCTTTCTATCATCCACACAACCTGCCCAATCTACATATGTATAAGAAATTAGGGAGAAATTAGTATCCTTTGGATACCACAAGCCATGTTTTAGAGTACCCTTCAAGTATCTAAAAATTCTCTTTATTTCTACCACATGTGACTCTTTGGGATCTTCTTAAAATCTATCCACAAGACAAATTGATTGCATGATATATAGTCTAGTAGTAGTTAGATAGAACAGTCCTCCATTCATTGATCTATACTTTCTCTAATCAACCTTAGGAGATTCATCATTCTTACTCAAGTTGCAACTAGTAACCATAGGGGTACATACAAGTTTAGAGTCTTCCACTCCAAACTTCTTTAACATTTCCTTGACATACTTTGATTGTGAAATGAATATACCTTTCTCTATCTAATTGATTTGAATTCGAAGGAAGAAATTAATCTCCCTAAAAATAGACATATCAAACTCTTTCCACATCTCTTCCACAAAATTATTTCATCAACATACAAAACCATAATCAAGATTTTGTTTTTTTCTACCTTAAAGTAAATATTACAATATGTGGTACCTTTATTGAATCCTTGTTGCAATAAGTACATATCCAATCTTGCATGCCAATATTTAGGATCTTTCTTGAGTCCATATAATGCCTTCTTCAAATTTTAGACCACATTAGGATTATCCAATAACTGAAAGCCTTTTGGTTGTTCAATATAAACTTCCAATTCACCATTCAAGAATGAAAACTTCACATCCATCTGATACACTTTGAAATATTTGTGTTTCAAAATCCAAAATCTTCCTAATAGCTTCTATCCTTGTCACTAGAGAAAAATTCTCCTCAAAATCTATTCCTTCCACTTGTGAGTAGCCTTTACACACAAACCTTCCCTTATTCCTAACAACTTCTCCACTCTCATTCAGTTTTTTTCGGAGCACCCACTTAGTTCCAATCACATTCTTGCTTGCTAGTCTTAGGACAAGTTCCCAAGTCTGATTCTTCTCAATTTACATCCATTATTCTTCCATAGCCTTGATCCAATACTCATCTTTTCATGCCTCAATCACTATTTTAGGTTCAACTTTAGAAACCAAACACAAGTTCACTTGTTCTTCTATCATAGAAATCTTTCTTCTTGTCAATACACCTTTGATTTTGTCACCAATAATATAATCTTCTAAGTGACTCTTCAACACATACTTAGGATTCTAAGGGATCCTTTCCAGAGCTTCTTCCTTTTCAATTTGTACTTCATTTTCCTTACCTTTATCCTTTTCTTCTCCTCTGTAAGAAGACTCATCTAATTCTTATCCATCTATCATCACTAAAATTTTAAATAGATCTTCATCCACTTTGACACTTACACTTTCAACAATCCTTCTTAGCCACTTGTAAAACCAAAAATATTTAAATTTTGTAGAATATCCAATGGAGATAACTACATTAGATCTTGCATCAAAATTTTCTAAGCTCTGTTCATCTCTCTTGATATAGAATTGTCTTCTAAACACTCTGAAATATTTAACAGTAGGAGTCTTTCCATACCATAACTCATAGGGAGTCTGTGAACTATTTTCTTTTTCTTGTACTTTGTTTAGTATGTAGACTATAGTACAAATTGCTTCTCTAAAAGAGACTTATATTAGGTTAGATGTTTCTTTGACCACCCTAACCACAATAAAATGATATTATTTTTTTATAAGATTTTAGATATAAGTAGAGGACTCATGTCCCAATGTGATGCATATTTTTAATAATTTTTTTCCAAGTAAATAATTAATTATGAATTTTTTATTACAACTTTCAAAAAATATAAAAATTTGTATGTCTGACCACCTTCACTTGGTCAAAACTTCATGAAACTAATTTTTTTTTTTATCCTATAGTATGCGAAGCATAGAATGTGACCCATGTTTCAGATTCAAAAAATATGATACTTTTTGAAAGCTATATATGTTTTTCAATCAGCCTATCAATTAGGACTTTAGTCATAATTCAAATAGAAAATGAATAATAATTATTTATTAAATTCAAAGTAAAGCATAATTTATATTGGTGGAAAGCTAAGAATATCCTTTAAAAACCCTTTTTGTTTCATCAATTTTGGGTAAAAAAAGTCATCAGCCACATAACCTACACATACCCATCATATCGCCACTTTTTGACCCATCATGATCCTACACATACCCTTCTCTTGTTCTCAAAGTATTTTCCTTCATACATCTCTTAGAGTCGGCAAAATTATTTCCAACGTTTAGAATAATGAACAAGCATTCATCATCAAATGTACTTGTATCTTCTCTGACATAATAAATTTTCTTAAATGGTTCACCTTTATTCTCCTTAGGTCTATCTCTTGAAGCATAATGACTAATGTTTCCATAGTTAATGCATTTGAAAGGTAACTTGCCTATGTATTTTCTAGTACCCTTTTTAAATTTCCTCACAAAGTTTTCTTCCAACTCATCAAATTCACCTAGATAAGATTCATCATTCTTCTTTGCTTTTCCAACTTTATAAGTAGTCCCTTTATTTAAATCACTTGAACCAAACACTATTACTTTGAAAGTAGTTAAAGTACCAAGCAATTGATCTCTAGAATAATTATTTAGATTATGAAATTCTGCAATAACAAAAACATTATGACTATAGGATTTAGGAAAAGTTCTTAGTAGCTTCTTTACCACCTCATCATCTTTAATATTTCCGCCAATACCTCTGATGGAATTGAAAACTTCATCCATTTTCTACATGTAGCTACTAATATCTTCATCCTAGGACATCTACAGGTTTTCAAACTTGATCTTTAGGTTCTACATCTTAGCTTGCTTTAATTTCTCATCTCCTTCATAAATACTTTCCAAATTTTTCCAAATCCCATTAGTAGTTTTATGATTCATAACTTTCATAAGTTCAGTATCAAAAAGACCACTCAAAAGAGCATACCTTGCTTTCCCATTGTTCTCATAGACCTTGATCTCATCATCAGTTCTTAGACCATTCATAGGCACAATATATTTAGATTAATGGTTATGCTCCACATTTATTCATAGTTCAATATGTGCTTGTGTGGTTTGGATATGATGATAGGAGGTGTTCAAAGGCTCTATATCCAAAGTTTCAGGTTTTGGATCGTACAACAGTGGAAGTTTTGTTTAATAGTTTCTTTTTTTGTATAGAAGGTTGTCTGGGAGAAATGATAATGCTCTGCATTTCTCCATAGTTAGGTTTCTTGTCTTGTGCATTTGAGAATGTGCTTATATTATCTATAAATTCATTCCCTTGAGGTTTCAAGTTTTGAGGTGTTTTGCAAGGTTTGTTAGTAAGTTGTGTTTTGTGGCAGTGTGTTTGGTTGCCCAGAATGATGGTGTTCTCAATTTTAGGTGGTTGTGGAAGAGTTGCAAAATATTTTGATGTTGTAATATTCTAAGATGTTGCATGGATGTTGTGAACTATTGTTGTGTGGTTCTTGTGACTTGGAGAAGTGTGTATTTGGTTGCTTGTAGTGTTAGTTCAGGTTTTTCCAACCTAGCATGCTAGTGCTATTTACGGAGGTATCTCATGGATTGTGGATATATTGAGTATTATGGTGATGTATATTTGGGTCCTAGTTAACCCTTTGTGTGGTTTTCTTTTACTTCCTTTTACTGTGGAGGTATTTGGTTTCAACTTATTTTTGCATTGCATACATTTTAGGTGCATACATTTCATTAAGGCCAACCTAATTGAGTTTTTTTAGGTCATGGATGATATAAATATAACTTAAATTGTTGGAGATGAGTGTGGATCTATAGAAGGTGTGTGAATTATGTGAATTTGATTATGTTTGGTGATCTAAGTGTGAGCTTAATTCTTATGACTTTGATGTAGTGAGCAGAAGGGTCTAAATTTTTAGTGTGCTTGAAGTTGCTAGAGGCAATGAGCCAAAGGTTGCAGATGGCATAAATTTTTAGTGGTGGATTTCTCTTGTTAACTTGAGATAGTGAATCTATTTGTAACAGTTTTCTTCTATCTTATTTCTTCTTGGAAATGAGCCACCTGGTAGTAATCCATTCTTTTTCAGGGTAGTGAGCCCTTAGCAATGAGCATGGAAAAAACAAGCTCTTAAGTGGTGATGAAATTTAGAAAAATCAAAGTTAGGAAACTTTACGTAAAAATTTGAATAAGTTATCTATATTATTTCAAAAATATGTAAGAATAGAATTTGTAGCAAATTGAATGTAGCTTCTAAACTACTAGGTTTTTTTTTAAAATCTATTTGGTGAAAATTTGAAATTTCAATGTAGTAGCACTTAAATTTTAGGGAAAAATAAGAAGTAGGTGTTTGTCTAATCACCCTAACCACAATAAAATGATAATATTTTTTTATAAGATTTTAGATATAAGTAGAGGACTCATTTCCCAATGTGATGCATATTTTTTTTAATTTCCAAGTAAATAATTAATTATGAATTTTTTATTACAAATTTTAAAAAATATAAAAACTTGTATGTCTAACCACCTTAACTTGGTCAAAACTTCATGAAATTCATTATTATTTTTTTAATCCTATAGCATGCGAAGCATAGAATGTGACACATGTTTTGGATTCAAAAAATGTGATACCATTTGAAAGCTATAGATGTTTTTCAATTAGCCTATCAATCATGACTTTAGTCATAATTCAAATAGAAAATGAATAGTAATTATTTATTAAATTCAAAGTAAAGAATAATTTATATTGGTGGAAAGCTGAGAATCTCCTTTAAAACCATTTCCATTTCATCAATTTTGGGAAAAAAAAGTCATCAACCACATACCCTAGATATACGCATCATATCGCCACTTTTTGGCCCATCACGATCCTACACATACCCATATATGTGATCTAATCCTCACTGTGGTTTTTCTTTTCTTTGGTTTTCCACTTAAATTTGGTGTTCTTATGTGTTAGATGTGTTTGCATTATTGTTTCATATGTTTACATTTTTGCTAATGCATGATAAGGTTTTGAGGGCTAATAAGGATTTGAATGTTGATGAGGGATTGAATGTTTTAATGTACAACTGACTCACACCCTCTTATTTGTCATGTGCATCAAATCTATTTTTTCTTGGAGAAAGATTAACCACTTGAGGTAGATCCAGATGGCACACAAGAATGGTTTCAAAGCTCCTATGTTTGATGGAACAAATTATACTTATTTGAAAGCTAGGATGGAGTCCTTTCTAGTCTTTCTTGGATTTGTTCAATTGGAAAAAGATACACTATGCCTTCTAATGGTCTAACAAGTGATGATGAAATCAAGGAATATGAGAGAAATGGTAAAGAAAGGAATGATATTCTATGTGGTCTCTGATTCTAAATTTGGAAAGGTGATAAGTCTAAAATCTTCAAAAAATGTTTGGAAAAGTATGGAGAGAATTTATGAAGGAGATGATAAGGTCAAGCAAGAAAATATGTAGAACTACAAAGCCAAATTTGAAACCCTAAGGATGTAAAAAGATGAATATATTACTGCTTGCATGCTCAGGGTAGATGAAGTTGTCAATGCCATCAATGGTCTTTGTGGTAAGCTAGAAGAAAGTGAAGTTTTGAAAAAGGTATTAAGAAATCTTCCTAAAACTTATAGTTCTAAAGTTTCTGTTATTAAGAAAGCTCAAAATTTGGATAATTATTCTAGAAATCAGGTGTTTTGTGCTTTAATTTCTTATGAGTTGAGAGAGTTTGGTCAAGATGCTACAAAGAAAGAAACTACTTTTAAAGTTTGCAAAGTAGAGAAGAATGATGAATCAAATCTGAATGATCTTGATGAGGTGGAAGAAAATTTTGTAAGGAGATTGAAAAGGGGCACTAGAAAATACAGAGGTAAGTTACCCTTTAAATGTTTCAATTGTGGAAAGATAGTTCATTATGCTTCTAAATGTCCAATCAAAGTTTTAAATAACAAACCGAAGGATCATAAAGGTAAATTTTTCAAGAAGAGTTATTATGTTGAAAAAGATAATGGTGTATTTGATGATGAGGAATATGACTATCTTGATGAGGACAATGATGAATTCTTGTTCATGGCTCTAAAATTTTGAACTAATTTTGCTAATCTTGAAAGATATATGAAGGAAAATTCTTTAGTAATTGGTCATAACATTGAAGGAACTATGGTGACTAATTTTCATGCAAAAGAAGAGAGAATTTATTGGATAATTGATAGTGGATACTCAAATCATATGATAGGTGATAAGAATAATTTTTTAAAACTTAAAAATTATGATGGTGGTCTTGTTAAGTTTGGTGATGATACACCTACTAAGATTTGTGAAAAAGGTTCAATTAGTTCTAATGGAAAGCATAAAATAGATTATGTTCTTTATGTCAATGGTCTTTGACGTAATCTTCTAAGTGTAGGAAAAATGTGTAGCAAAGGATATAATCTTGTGTTTTAGGATGATAATTGTGAAATTAGAAAAGGAAGATCTAGTACTTTTATTTCTATAGGGACAAGAACCAAAGGTAATATTAATCAGCTCAAAGGTAGTAGTGCTAAATGATTGATGTTTCAAATCAATGAAAGTTGGCTATGGAATAAAAGAATGGATCAAAACAATTTTGACAACCTAGTGAAGATTAGTTCTAATTACATTGTGAGAGATCTGCCAAGGATTATAAAGACTATCAATGAAACATGCAAGGAGTGTTGGTTTGGAAAGTAAACTAAGAAGTTCAAGACAAAAGAATATTTTGTCATAGGTCCTTTGGATTTGGTACATATAGAACTATGTGGTCCTACCAAAATAAGATCTCATGGTGGCATGTATTTCATGCCATTTATTGGTGATTATTCTAGAATGACTTGGGTGATATTTCTTAAAGAAAAATTAGAAGCTCTATATAATTACCAATCATTTAAGTCTATTTTTGAGAATGAAATGGATGTGAAAATCAAGTGCTTAAGGACTATCAGAGGTGGTGAGTTCACCTCCAATGAGTTTAACTATTTTTGTGAAGATCATGGAATTGAGAAACATTTGTCAACTCCTAGGACTCCTCAATAGAATGCAATTGTGGAGACGATGACTAGAACAATTCAAGAAGTAGCTAGGACAATGATGAAGAAATAAAATCTATCATATGTCTATTAAAGAGAATCAATTCATACTGCAATCTACATTCTTAATAGAAGTCAAGCAAGAGTGAGAAGTTCAAAGAATCCTTATGAGTTATGGTATATGGTAAACCTCTTACTATAAATTATTTTAGAGTTTTTGGAAGCAAATACTATATTAGAAGAGATGAAGAAAAATTAGGAAATTTTGATGCAAGATCTAATGAAGGAATCTTCCTTGGATACTCTACAAGAAGAAAAGCTTACCAGTGTTATAATAAAAAGGTTAAAGAAGATTATTGAAAGTGAAAGTGTTACGGTGGATAAAGAACCACTATAGAGTTTAGTATTGATAGAAGGATATGAATCTTATGAATCCCCTAGTAGTGAAGAAGAAAAGGATGAAGAGAAGGAAAAAGAGATGATAGTTGAAGAGGAAGAAGCTCTAGAAAAGATCCCTAAGACTCCTAAGTATGTGTAGAAGAATCATTCCAAAGATCAGATCATCAAAGATAAGAGAAAATATTTGTTAACAAGGAGAAAAGCATCTATGATAGAGGAATAGGTAAATTTTTGTTTAATTTTAGAGGTGGAACCTAAAATTGTAACTAAGGCATGCAAAGATGATAATTGGATCAAAACTATGAAAGAGGAATTGGAACAAATTTAGAAGAATTGGACTTGGGAATAGGTCCCAAGACTCGCAAACAAGAATGTGATAGGAACTAAGTGGGTTTTCAGGAATAAACTGAATGAGGATGGAAAAGTTGTTAGAAACAAGGATAGACTTGTGTGTAAGAGATACTCACAAGTAGATGAAATATATTTTGAGGAGACATTTTCTCTGATGGCAAGGATGCAAGCCATTAGAATGTTTTTGGATTTTGCAACACATAAAGGCTTCAAGGTTTATTAGATGGATGTGAAGTCTACATTCTTGAACATTGATTTGGAAGAAGAGGTATACATTAAACAACTAGAAGGATTTTAGTTATCAAATGATGCTATGGTATGAAGGTTAAAGAAGACATTGTATGGATTGAAATAAGCTCCTAGAGCTTACTATGCAAGGTTAGATAAGTACTTATTGTAGTAAGGATTTAGGAAAGGTACTCCAAATAAAAACCTTTACTTCAAGGTTGAGGGAGAACAAATCCTGATTATAGTATTGTATGTGGATGACATTATCTTTGGTGGAAATGAAGGTATATGCAAGATTTTTTAGAGGAAATGAAAAAATATTTTGAGATGTCAATGTGTGGGGAGATGAATTTCTTCCTTGGATTAGAAATCAATCAATCAAAAAAAAGGTATTTTCATTTCACAATCAAAATATGTCAAGGAAATGTTGAAGAATTTTGGAATAGAGGGATCTAAACCAATGTGTACCCCTATGGTTACTAGTTTTAATTTAAACAAAAATGATGTATCTCCTAAGGCTGATTAGAGCAAGTATAGATCAATGATTGAAGGATTGCTATATCTAATTGTTACTAAATCGGATATCATGCATGTAGTTTCTCTTATGGAAAGATTTCAAGAAGATCACAGAGAATCTTATGTTGTAGTAGTGAAGAGGATATTTAGATCATTGAAGGGCACTCTGAACTATGGTTTTTGGTATCTTAGGGCTATTGATTTCTCCTTGAGTGCATCTAAAGATGTAGTTTGGGCAGGTTGTATAGATGATAGAAAAAGTACAAGTGGAGGGGCTTTCTTTCTTTGAAGTAGATTGGTTTCTTGGTTGATTAAGAAGCTAGATTCAATGTTGTTATCTACTAGAGAGACAAAGTATATCGTAATAGCATCATGTTGCACACAGGTATTGTGGATGAAGCAAACATTGAAGGATATCAAAGTATCATATGATGAGCCTATTTTGATCTTATGTGATAATATACGTGCTATCAATATCTCAAAGAACTTGGAAATGCATTCAAGAAAAAAACATATCTCTATCCAGTATAACTTTCTAAGAGAGAAAGTTGTAAAGAATGAGGTGAAGTTGGAATATGTACCTACAAAAAATCAAGTTGCAGATATCTTTACAATGGGTCTTCCTAAAGATACTTTTGAGTATCTTCGAGAGAAGTTAGGGGTTACTACGCCTCCTTATTTCAAGTAGATGCATATGATTATGCATTAGTCTAGTGGAGAAATCAAGATTCATTCTTGGTCCTAGAATGATGATTGGAGACTACCTCTTTGGGAGAGTAGGTAGTGATTGCTAATTGATACAGTTAGATGGAGCATATTGTGTGCCCCTGAGGGGGAGAGTGTAGAAAAGTGAGTACAGTAAAGAGAGTGTAGTTGCTTGTTGGTGATGCAAGTGGTGTATGTAGATGTCAAAAGGGAAAAAAAGAGAAATTCTATGAAGATGATGTATGAAAGGTGTAGGTGCTTCCCTTTGAATGTTTTCAAATGTGGAGAGAAAAAGAGTTCAATTCAAAAAAGAGAAAGAACGATGAAAAATGTGAAGTATGCCAGAAAGAGAGTTGTATGAGTCTATGGCCCTTTGCCATTAATGTCAAAGGGGGAGAAATTTGGTTGAAAAACCATATTACGGAGGAGTATCGTAGGAAAGAATATGGTCTAAAAAACATAGGGGGAGAGAGTGTTCACAAGAGAATGAGAGAATGAAGAACTCCTCAAGTAGGGGGAGAATAAATTTGTGAAGCAGAAGTAAGAAAGAGAGTGTGAAGAGTAAGAGATGCTTCAGTAAGGGGGTGTTGCTTGTAGAGTTGGTTGCTTTTGTTGTTGATGGTTTTTTAGAGAGTAGGTGTTTTCATCAATGACAAAGGGGGAGATTGTTACAAGTATGTTGTTGGTGTTGTCATTGATGTCAACAGTTGTTCATTGATGCCAACAATATGGAGATGGTTGGTTTTTCAAGTGCTTATACTATTATGGATATGTTGTGGTTTGATAAGAAGGTCTTGTGGTGTTGTCATCAATGTTTCCATTGATGTATTGATGGATAAGAGTTGTAGGTGCAATAAGTTCACTTGGTTTCCAAGTGCTTTTGAGAAAATTTGAATAAAAGAGTGTGTAGTATGATAGAGGCATGTTTAGTGTCATTCTTTTAATTTCTTCATGGTTGAATATGTGCTTGTTTGGTTTGGATATGATGATCAAAAGTTTTTAGAGGTTCTAAATCCAGAGTTTTAGGTTTTGGATTGCATGGTAGTGAAAGTTGTGTTTGACAGTTTGTCTATTTGTATAGAAGGTTGTCTCAAAGAAATGAGATTGCCCTACATTTCTCCACAATAAGATTTCTTGCAGATTTGGTAATGTGATTATATTGTTTTTTATTCCTTCCATTGAGGTTATAGGTGTTGAGGTGTTTTGCAAGGTTGGTTACTAAGTTGTGTTTTGTGGTAGTGTGTCTAGTTGCACAAAATGATGGTGTTCTTAGTTTTAGGTGGTTGTGGCAGAGTTGAAAACTATTCTGATGATGCTAGAATATTCTAAGATGTTATGTGGATGTTGTGAAGTGTTGGGTGGTCTTCCTAACCCGGATAAGTGTGTATGTGGTCACTTGTAGTGTTAGTTCAGGTTTGGATGACTTGGCATGCTAAAACTATTTACAAAGCTACCTCATGGATTTTGGATGTGTTGAGTAGCATGACCTGATGTATACTTGGCTCCTAGTTAACCCTTGGTGTAGTTGTCCTTCACTTCTTTCCACCATAGAGGTGTTTGGTGCCAACCTATTTTGATGCTACACATTTTAGGTGCATACATTTCATTAAGGCCAACCTAATTAAGATTTTTTAGGTCGTGGTTGGCATAAATATAAGGTAAATTGATGTAGGAGCATCCTTGGTTCTTTGCAATCCTGCATCAACCAAAAAAATATTTTCATTTCAATTTTGTTCTTGTTCAATTTTTGTTCAGTTCAAGTTGGAAGATTCAACATTTCATCATATTTTCTCACCAAATCTATGTTTCATCATGGACATGTTCATTTTTCCCTTATTCCAAGATTTTAGAATGATTGGATCATTTTCTAGCAAGTTATCGCTTCCAGATTAAGTGACAGTTTCTAGAACAGAGCACTAGAGTAGTTTCAAGCCTAATGACTAGTTTTGTCTCTTGCGGATCCTTCCCGTAACTTGTGGATCCTTGCGGTGTGTTCCAAATTGTTCCATGGAGTGTCCCCGACCTTAATTCTGGTCCACACTTCATCCTATGCGCCTTTTGAGGATAAATTCAAATTTAAGGCCAACTTATTTCATGCACACGTCACATTTCCTTCATCGGAGATTGTAATGATCTTTAGTCAATGCAGAGGATTCTAGATCTCTGAATATGATATAAATCATTGTAACAGATCATTAGGATAGTAAGTAGATAAATATTGGATTTTATATGTAATATTTCAATTCTTATTATGGAGAATATAGGAATACTGTATTTTGAGCATGTTGTCTCAAGCCTGTGAGCCCAATGTATGAACTTGGATGTTGCCGGATGATTGTAACTAAAATTTATGGTAATATGAATGTTCGAATCTGCATTTTCCTCCATATTATGTGTGCCTTTTGTTGTGTAACTCTTGTTGCACAGTTTAGACTGTTCTCATTGAGGACCCTCCTACCGTGACTACACCAAACTGGTATCAGAGTGAGATTCTTTCTGTGAGAGATCATCAGAGTTTGCAAAGTCCTATTGAAGATTTGTTCTGGGATGGTGGATGAGGATCCAACCTATAGCTATAGAGGACTTGTTTAAAGATGGCAGGAAGAAGAAATGGTAGAGGAAATGGAGGACATGGAAATGCAGACCCAACTATAATGGAGATGTTGAGAGGAATTCCTGCTAGATTAGAAGTAGTCAAAATGGCCTAGAGGAGAGGTTGACCAGTTGATGATGTAAGTGATGAAGAGGTAGAAGAATAGGAAAAGGGGAAAGAGAAAATCAACTTGGCCTGGATCAGGGAGAAGAGAGGTTCATAAGAGCCCTAACCAAAGTAAATACTAAACCACATTTCAATCCACTGGATTATAGTGGTAAGTTGGACTCAGATGAATTTCTTGATTAGATAACGAAGATGGAGAAGTATTTTTATTTTGAAGGTACCGCCAAAGACAAGAAGGTGAAATTTTCTTTTACAAATTTGAAAGGACATGGATCCCTTTGGTGGTAACATTTGCAGAAAGATAGGAAAAGAAGAGGAAAGGAGAAGATAAAATCATGGGATTAGATGGTGAATAAGTTAAAGATGAAGTTTATGCCTACAGACTATCAGATCAATTTGTTCTGGAAGTTGCAGAATTTGAAGTAGGAGTCAAGTGTGATAGAGTACACTGAGGAGTTCTACAAGTTGAATATTAGATCTGGACATTCAAAGGATGAGTTCAAGCAAGTAGCTAGATATGTGAATGGCTTGAAGCCATCTATACAAGATGAGATCAATTTGATCAAGTTGTTGAGTGTGGAAGAGGCATATCAATGTGCCCTAAAAGCAAAAGAGAAGTTGAATAAAAGACATGAGTAGAGACAGAGAGGAAGAGGCAGAAGATCTCAAAGAGAAAGAGCTTTTACCAAAGGAGGAAGAGGATCTTTTTCAGATCATAATAAAGATAAGGAAGTCAATAAGAATGATAATCCGTACCATAGAGATGATGGAAACACTTACCAGAGAGGAGGAAATGGTGGTTACCAGAATGAGGGTTATAGAAAAGATGATAGAGGACAGGAGATAAAGCATTTGAATGTAATCAGAGAGAGACAAGCAGAAAGACAGATAATAGTAGAAGAACAACCTTTGTTGAGGAGGATCATGCCAGATCATCTAATAAACCAGAAGAGGGAGAAGTGTTAGTGAACAAAAGAGTATTGTGTCAAAGTGAGATGGAACAAGAACCATTGTAGAGAAATAATTTGTTTCAGACCAAATGCAAGGTAGCTGGTAAATGTTACAAAGTGATTGTTGATAGTGGAAGCTTCGAGAACCTGGTTTTTGAAGAAATGGTGACTAAATTGAAGTTGGAAAGATTGAAACACTTGAATCCCTATCAGATAGCATGGATTCAAGATGAGCATTAAATATTGGTAAGTGAACAATGTTTGGAGAAATTGAAGATAGGAAATTATCATGTGATGAAGTTTTGTGTGATTTCATGCCTATGGATGTATGCCATTTTTTTTGGGAAGGCCTTGACAGTATGATAGACAGGCTATTCATGATGAACACATATACCATTGTTGCTAATGGGATGAAGTAGACTTTGTTGGCATTGGAGGATGTTCCTAAAGTTGAGGTTTGTAGGAATGCTAGAATTTTTTTGGTTGATGGAAGGATATTTCTGGATGGACTGAGACATGAGAACATGTGCTATGCCTTGGTTCCTAAGAAGGCTAAAAACTTGAAGCATGTAGAAGAACAACCAAAGGAGATAAAGGAGTTGCTGGAAGAATATGAAGGTATCATTTCAGATAATGTACATGATGGATTGCCACCTGTGAGGAGTATTAGTCATTGCATTGATTTGATTCCTAGAGCTAGTTTTCCTAATAAAGAAGCACACCAGATGACACCGGTAGAGAATGAAGAGTTGAATAGACAAGTGCAAGAGTTGTTGAGGAAGGGTTTGATCAGAGAAAGCTTAATTCCTTGTGCAGTACCTGTTGTGCTAGCACCTAAGAAGGATGGAGAATGGAGGATGTGTACAGACTCTACGGCCATAAAAAAAATCACAGTGAAGTATAGATTTCCTTTGCCCCAGATGGATGACATTATGGATTGTTTGAGTGGAGATAAATACTTTACAAAGATAGATTTGAAGAGTGGATATCATCTGATCAGAATCAGAGAAGGGGATGAGTGGAAGATAACATTCAAGACAAATGAAGGATTGTATGAGTGGTTGGTGATTCCTTTTGGACTAACAAATGCACCAAGTACTTTCATGAGGCTGATGAATGAGGTATTGAGGAAATTCTTGGGTAAGTTTGTGATTGTCTATTTGGATGACATCTTGATTTTCAACAAGACTAGGGAATTTTTTTTTTTGCATATAAGATAATTTTTGCAGAGGTTGAGAGAAGAGAAGTTGTTGATAAACATTAAGAAGTGTAGTTTCATGAAGGAAGAATTGGTATATCTAGGATTCGTGATATCTGCAGATGGATTGAAGATGGATCCTAAGAAGGTAAGAGAAATTGTTGAATGGTGTACACTGGAAAGAATTGGAGAGGTAAGATCATTTCATGGATTGACTAGTTTCTACCGGAAGTTCATTAGGAGTTTTAGTTCTATTTGTAGTCCTATGACAAAAAAAATGAGAGGGGATAAGAAAGATTTTAGCTGGAAATCTGGAGCAAAATAGAGTTTTGAGTTGTTGAAACAAAAGGTGACTAAGAATCCTGTGTTGGCTTTACTAGACTTTAGTAAGGTATTTCAGGTAGACTGTGGTGCAATTGGAAATGCAATTGGAGTAGTATTAAGTCAAGAAGGAAGACCAGTAGCTTATTTTAGTGAGAAATTGAATGATGCTAGGAGAAGGTATTCAATGTATGACTAAGAGTTTTATGCCATAGTTCAAGCCTTGAAGAAGTGGAGACATTAATTTTTGCCTAAGGAGTTTTTATTGTATACAGATCATCAGAGATTGTAGTATTTGAACAATCAAGGTAAGTTGAATCAGAGACACATGAGATGGGTGGAATTCTTGTAGAGTTATACTTTTGTTTTGAAACATAGGAGTGGAAAGTGAAATAGATTTGTTGATGCTTTGAGTAGGAGAAGGAATTTATTGGCAGAGATGAGAGTGGAGGTATTAGGCTTTGATGAATTGAAGAACTTGTATGAGGAAGACCTAGATTTTGTAGAACCTTGGAGAGCTTGTAAAGAACCGGTCTTGGAGGATAGGAGTCAGTGGTTAGATTATTTCATGTAGGAGGATATGTTGTTAAGAAGGAATCAATTATGTATACCCCAGAGTTCAATGAGGGATAGCTTGGTGAAAGAAAAACACAGTGGAGGATTGATAGGAAAATTTGGAATTGATAAGATAGCAGCATTGGTAAGTGAGAATTACTTTTGGCCATAGATTCATAAGGATGGTTGGAAATTTTTGCAGAGTTGTAGAGTTTTTCAAGCTACAAAAGGGAGTAGTTAGAATGTTGGATTGTATAAGCCTTTGACAATTCTGTAGAGACCTTGGGAGGATATCAACATGGATTTCATACTTGGCTTGCCAAAGACACAGAGAGGTAATGATTCTATATTTGTAGTGGTGGATAGATTTTATAAAATGGCACATTTCATACCCTGTAAGAAGACAACAGATGTAGTACATGTAGTAGACTTGTTTTTCAAGGAAGTTATCAGATTGCATGGATTACCTAGGAGTATTGTTTCAGACAGAGATACAAAGTTTGTTGGTTACTTTTGGAAGACACTTTGGAGGAAGTTAAAGATAGATTTAAAGTTCAATTCTACTTTTCACCCACGAACTAATGGATAGACAGAGGTAGTAAACAAGAGTTTGGGGAATTTGTTGAGATGTTTGGTTGGGGAGAAGACTAGAAGTTGGGATTTAGTCCTTGCACAATCAAAGTTTTCTTACAATAATTCAGTGAATAGGAGTACCAAAAAGACACCTTTTGAGATTGTTACTAAAGTTCATCCTAGAGGTTTATCAGAGTTGCGAGACATCAGTAAGGAAGATAAAAGGAGTACAAAAGTAGAGGAATTTGCAGAACATATGAAGAATCTGCATACTCAAGTAAAGCAGCAATTGGAAGATATGAACCAAAAGTATAAGGAGCGAGCACATGAAAAGAGGAGACATAAGGAGTTTGAAATTGGAGATGAAGTGATGGTGTATTTGAGGAAGGAAATATTTCCAGTTGGCACATACAATAAGATCAAGATGAGGAAGTTTGGACCCTGTAAGATTTTGAAGAAATTTGATTCAGGAAATGCATATGAATTAGAGTTACTGGATGGCGTGGGTATATCACCTATATTCAACATTGCAGATCTACATCAGTACCAAGAAGCGGAATTCAATGAAGACAATAAAGAAAAATTTGAGAAACAATTTCCTAAACAACAATTAGACAAGATAAAGGATAGTTTGGATATCAAAGGTGAGAGGAAAATGTGTGGAAGACAGTACAAAGAATATCTTGTGAAGTGGAAAGGAAGACTAGTGGAGGATTCTTCTTGGATTTGTCAAGCTGAGGTAGACTGTATTTTTTTTCCTTTAGCCCCAACAAAGTGAGGGACTCACTTTTCAAATAACCTCAAATGTATGATGTAGGAATATCCTTGGTTCTTCGTCATCCTACATCAACCAAAAAATATTTTCATTTTAGTTTTGTTCTTGTTAAGCTCTTGTTCAGTTCAAGTTGGAAAATTCAACATTTCATCATATTTGCTCACCAGATCTATGTTTCATCGTGGACATGTTCATTTTTCCCTTATTCCAAGATTTCAAAATTATTGGATCTTTTTCTGGCAAGTTATGACTTCTGGATTAAGTGAGTTTCTAGAATAGATCACTGAAGCAGTTTCAAGCCTGACGGCTAGTTTTGTCTCTTGTGGATCCTTCCCGTAACTTGTGAATCCTTGCGGTGTGTTCCAAATTGTTCTGTGGAGTGTCCCTAACCTTAATTTTGGTCCACACTTCATCCTATGCACTTGCCAAGGAGAAATTCAAATTTAAGGCTGACCTATTTGACACACACATTACGTTTCCTTAATCGAAGATTGTAATGATCTTTGGTTGATGTGGAGGATTCTAGATCTCTGAATGTGATATAAATCATTGTAATAGATCATTAGGATAGTAAGTAGATAAATATTGGATTTGATATGTAATATTTCAACTCATATTAAGGAGCATATAGGAATACTGTATTTTGAGCATGTTGTCTCCGGCCTGTGAGCCCAATCTGTGAACCCAAATGCTGTTGGCTAATTGTAACTAAAATTTATGGTAATATGAATGTTTGAATTTGCATTTTCCTCCATATTCTGTGTGGCTTATGTTGTGTAACTCTTGTTGCACGGTCTGGAATGCTCTCTTTGAGGACCCTCCTATTGTGATTGCACCATAAATTTATGGAGATGAGTGTGGATCTGTAGAATGTGTGTGAAAGATGTGAATTTGATCAAGTATGGTGATCTAAGTGTGAGCTTAATGCCTATGACTTTGATGTAGTTAGCAAAAGGGTTTACATTTTTATTTTGCTTGAAGTTGCAAGAGGTAGTGAGTGTATACGTCTAAAAATGGTCATGATTAAGCTTGTTAATTAATTAAATATGATTTATTTAATTAATTCCCCTAAAGTCATCCACATATAAATAAATCTAATCATTTATTTATATCGTTCATTTTCTAAATTCTTCTACCTTAATTAAATAAATAGTTTTATTTAATTATTGACATTTCCATATTCCACTTAATTAAATTAAATAAATTTTCATAATTTATTTATATTTGATTATCATATTATTCTAAAGTTTAAATATTTTGAATATTTAAATAATGGAATATCTTCTTCATCCCACCTTCCACCTTTCGCTTAATTAAATTAAATAAATTTTTATAATTTATTTATATTTGATTATTGTATTGTTCTAAAGTTTGAATATTTTTGAATATTCGAATAATGGAATATTCTCCATCCCATAATCAAATTAAATATTAAATATTTAATTTAATATTTCCTCACTCTAATTTCATTTCTAAAAACATAATTAAATATGATTATGTGAGTTTCCATTTTCATCTTCACGTACAAATTAAACAAATTTAATTTGTTTATTTCTAACTCACGCTAAACTCACCCTTCCAAATTCTAACTCATCCTTCGAAATGGAAGTTTCCCTTTGAAACTCAGTGAAAAAAATTGAAAGAAAAGGGAAACCTTCCATCCTCTTCTCCACTTTTGAAAATCTCCAGTCGTCCGTTTGAACAAGCTTAATCCGGGCCGTCGATTGAATCAGCCAATCGAATCCATTCAAAAACTCTATAAATTCTGACACAAATTCAAGCTTTGGTTACTTACACATATACATACTCACCTACACATGCACGCATTTACCTACGCTTACCATACGCATACACACGATGAAAGCAAGAATGTACATACAATCAATTTATGCATTCATATCAGTTTCAATATCACAGCCATACTTTCGTTTTAGCATAGCTTTGCATTTAGCATAATGTGCATTTTAAAATCTCGTTCTTTAGCTGTCCTTTTGTTGAGCTTGATCTGCTGATCTGAGAGCCATTGGAAACAAAAAAACGCTGGAGTTAGAGGAAGATAAGACGATTTTGGGGAAGCTGCTATCACGGTTTTGCATATTCTATTTTTTTTTCAGCTTCTTTGATACAATGTCTTATTAATATGTGTTTGATTTTCATTTAGATTGATCCAATATTTCATACACACAGTGAGCCAAAGGCTATGAATGGCATAAAGTTTCAGTGGTGGATTTCTCCATTTCCTTGAGATAGTGAATCTCTTTGTAACAATTTTATTCTATCTTCTTTCTTCTTCGCAGTAAGCCTTTCTTTATTTTTTGGGTAGTGAGCCTAATTGTATTTGGTGTTGTGATTAATATATATGTGAGATAATCCTTGCCATGGTTTTTCTCTTCTTATATTTTCCATGAAAAATTTGGTGTTCTAATATGTTGGATGTGTTTGCATTATTGTTTCATATATTTACATTTTTCTTTAATGCATGATAAGGGTTTAAGGGCTAGCAAGGCTTTGAATGTTTTAATGTACAACTAATTCACCCCCTCCCCTCTCAGTTGTCTTGTGCATCTAACATAGATAACTTCTATGCATAATCTAGAACCTTATTCTATATCATTATCATACAATTGTTCAAAATAATCCTCTTGATGAGGTTGCTCAAAATTCTTCTACAAAAAATGAAGCCCTCAAGACTAAAGCAATTTCCTCAGAAAACTCTGTAATGTAAAAATGTATGGCTAATGATCCCTCACTCAAGGATTCAAGTACAAATACAATCACTTAGAATTTTTGTGGCCCTATTATAGTTGAGTGGAATCATGTTCTATCTAACCTCATTTTAGTATCACTATCATATGGTTGTTTGAAATAATCCTATTGACGAGGTTGCTCAAAATTCTTCTACAAAAATTGAGGCCCTTGAGACTAAAGCGATTTCCTTAGAAAACTCCCTAATGTAAAAATGTATGGCTAATGATTTGGCACTCAAAGATTCAAAATAGAAATACAATTACTTAGAATGTTCGTGACACTATTATAGCCGAGTGGAATCATGTTCTATCTAACCTCATTTCAATATCATTATCATACAATTGTTCAAAATAATCTTCTTGATGAGATTGCTCAAAATTCTTCTACAAAAAGTGAGGCCTTCCAGACTAAAGTGATTTCCTAATAAAACTCCCTAATGCAAAAATGTATGGCCAATGATCCCTCACTCCAAAATTCAACTAGAAATACAATCACTAATAATGTTTGTGGCCCAATTATAGTCGAGTGGCATCATGTTCTATCTATCTCAAAGTGAGGCCAAAGGTAGACACAACTTTATAAGTTTCTAAGAATGGTGTCGAACAACCAACTATTCTGAGGAAGGATTATGTTGTATCTTCCCTACAATCATTGGTGGGACTCGTGATAAGTGTGTACTAAAATAGCATTTACTAGAGCCATAAAAAACACCCCAACCATTGGGTATCGATGTTCTCCTGTCTGAAGCAAATGATGCCTTGCTTAGAATAAAACCTATAGAAAAATTTAACCATTTTTTATTTAGAAACTAGATAAATATATCAAAATGTGTTTTGTCAAATTGTTTATTTCTTTGTCATTAGTAAGATTCCTTGAAGAAATTCAAAATAAAATGCATGAAAAATTATAAATTGTGGACTCATTGTGAGGGTTACATTTGTTTTTCTTAGGTCATGTTGGTGCTTACAAGTGGAGAGTTTGCAGCTGATCTTCAGCTACCTGTAGAGAGACAAGCAATCACTAGAATGCTCAAAAATCATTCTACAAATCTTTTTATATACAGCTTTAAAAATGCACCAAATTTTCTAGCTCTTGCCAATGAATATGGTGGATACTATGAATTCCTAACAAAATTTTTTGACAATACCTTATACCAAATAAACAACCTCTTCAATTTCATGGCACTTGCATGCAATGGTTCAGATGATAAACCATATTAGACCATGTATTACGAAGATTTCGGAGGATGTGGAAATGTTGTAACAGTGTCCTACAAAGGTAATTATCATGCAAATGAAGATGATATTATATTATCTATGAATTGATAACAACGATATCTAAAATAATTTTCAATTATATGAAAAATGGTTTTAGGAAAATTCACGATCAACACTTCACCATCAATAAATTCACCTCCAACAATTCATCATCATGATAAATGCATCTCGAGAAAAATTCACTACTAGCAATTCATATCATATTGCTCGCGGTGAATTTTCCACAAGATTAATTTATCATGACGATGAATTGTTGACCATAAATTGTTGAAAGTAAATTTATCGATGGTGAATTGTTGGCAATGAATTTTCCCCAAACCATCAAAAATATGTAATCCATAAATAATAATACAATAGACATATTATTACTTTGAACACATTTAAATTGAATTGATTATCCCTAACTTAACAAACTTAAGGCTATTGTTACTGTGAGGTGCAACCCTTAGCCCAAAGGGTTATTTGGTAGGAGTGACTACAATTGATATAATTTCAGAATTAGTGCTTCAAGATCTTCCTACTTTACTCAAAGATAAACTTGGCAGTTGGCCCACCAATTTCTTTGCCCTCATAAATCCTTCTCTTATTGTTGTAAGTTAAACAAGACTTCTTCATTCATTAAAGCTTGCAGTTATAAAACATTTAATTTTGATTATTTGATCTCTAATTGATTGTAATGTGTGTAGGCAACAAACTATAGCTATAGAAAGTGTAATGGTTCAGAAGCAGTCTGTGCAAAATCAAGCAGTAAAAGCTTTATAGAGCTCCAATGTTGTGACACTTGTATTTCAAAGAGGAATAAAATGAGTGCAGGTAAGATAACTGTAGTAAAAGTTGTGCCTGTAGTTGGAGTATTAATGTTATTCATATCAGTGGCATGGTGGGTGAGGAAAAGAAGAGAAGGAAAAAATAACATGTTTAACAACTGATTTGGGACCTTATGAGTAGAATTTTAAAAGCTAGATGGTAAATTGTGTGTGTATTATAGTCAATATATTACTGATATTCTTATGAATTGTGGAAATCTAATAGCATTGTTATATTAACTGATATTCTTATGAATTGTGGAAATCTAGTAGCATTGTAATATTAACTATTTACATGGAAAAAATACAATATACAATGGTTTAAATCTTTATAAAATTAGAGTTTGCTTTCCAAGTAGCTCGGGCCAGAGCAATAAGGAAAATAAATGATGTGTGCCTGGTCTGTGCTCCCGCGCCTCCCTTGACTGCACGGACCTCCTCTTGGGTGCCCGCGGCCAGTAACAGGTCGGGGCCTGTGGTCTCTGTCCTGCGTGCTGGGTGGTGAAGGGGTGGGATTTGTTGGGTGCGGTGGGAAGAAGGTGGTGTGGTTTGTGGGTGGGGGAAATGGTGTGGGTTTGGTGGACCTGGGGTGGGTGCTCGGGGTTGGGGTATGGCTGGGGCTTCTAATAGCCTGGTGCTTGCTAGGCCAAAGCCATCTCAGCCTTTTTCGACTGCCATGCATGCACAAAAAATGGATTCATCTTTTGTGGGTGAGAGCTCTAAGCTCAAGAAAGTGAATGGGTGCTTGTCGCAATGCCAAGATCTCCTGGTTTTGGTTATTTCTCCCGAATCAATGCAGGAGGAATTTTCTTATTGGAGCCAACATGTTTTGGTTTGCAAGTTTATGGGTATTCGTGTTCCTCTCTCAGCGCTAGAGTCTTGGATCCATCAGACCTGGCAGGTTGAAGGTGATTTCGATCTTCTGGTGGCTGCAAATGGCTATTTCATGGTTGATTTTTCTTGTATTTTGGATCGCAATCATGTTTTTGAGGGAGGGCTGTATTTTTACAATCATGTTGGCTTGTTCATTAAGCCCTAGCATGGAGGTTTTAATGCAACTGAGGATCTTCCTACACGGGTTCCTATTTGGGTCTGTCTTCCATGGCTACCGTTGGAGTTTTGGAGGGAGGATATTCTGCACTGGATTACTGCTTTGTTGGGAAAGCCATCTGCCATTGCTCAGAATACGTTGGATAAAAAGGTATTCTCCTATGCTCACATTTGTGTTGAAATAAATTTAAATAACCATTTTTCAGATTCTTTGGAAATTTGTATTGGTGTTGCCTCATGGATTCAATCGCTTGATTATGAGTCCCTTCCTTTTCGTTGCCATTTTTGTCATGAGTACAGACACCTTCAGCATTAGTGTTCACGAGCACCCAAAATGGCAAGGGCTTCTTCTTCTCCTTCTTCTGGGACTTTGATGGAGAAGGGGGATAAAGGAAAGGCATTTGTGGTCGAGGGTGGGCCTAATAAGGATGGCTTTATTCCTGTTAAGCAGAGAAATAAAGGGAGGGGCCAGAAGCGGGCCTATAAGGATAGACAGAGTGATCAGGGTTTCAATCGGTTTGAGGCCCTGGATAATCAGGCTTTGGAGGAAGGGATTCCTGCTGATTTGTCCTCTGGGGCCATTGGTATGGATGTTGGTTTGGATTCGGGGCTGAAACAGGCGATTGTTGTTTAGAATACTCCTTCGGCATTAGGGCTAGGGATTTCTGAGCCTCCTGGAGCCTCTACAGATGTGTAGGATGATATTGTTTTAGCATATTTGGCTAAGGCAGTGTTTTCTTCAGGTAAAGGTCAGGGATCGTCTCTTGCTTTGGGGGTGTTGCAACGCCCTCTCAAGAAGGGGCACTTTGAAAATTCTTTGAAGGCTGGTCGTAAGAAGGATGCATACAAGATTAATTCTACTGGGGATTTGTTGGTGGAATCTGGTTCTGTTAAGACCCTAGAGGCCCACTTCTCTCAACCTTCCTCATGATTATTCTCTCATGGAATGCAAGGGGGTTGAATAGCACCTCTCATAAAAAGGCTATTCAAGATTTGATTATTGTTCAGTCTCTGGATATCTTTTGTGTTCAGGAAACTAAGCTTCAGGTGGATCTTATGCTTCAACATGCTCCTTGTATCTAGCCTTCTGGCCAGTGTCAGTGTATTGGGTCTAGGGGAACCTCTAGGGGTTTGGCTATGTTCTGGAATCCTCGTAAGGTGGTTCCTCATTCGTGGATTTCTAGCCAGTCTACTATTTCGGTGGTGGCTTCGGTTTTGGAATCTGGTGAGACTATTTTGGTTAGTAATGTTTATGCTCTGATTGACATTCATGGTAAACTCCAACTTTGGGCTCATATCAAGTATGTGAGGTCTTGTGCCCCCTTTTTACCTTGGATCTTAGTTGGTGATTTCAATGCTATGTTGAGTTTGGAGGAGAAAAGGGGTGGGCTACCTAGGCTTGGTTTGGCTTCAGATATGTTTTAGAGTAATGTGGACTCTCTTGCTCTGATGGATTTTAAACCCTCTAACAGAATATTCACTTGGAATAATAGACAGAGTGGGCCTAAAGTGATTTCCCAGCGGCTTGATCATCTCCTTGTCTCTTGCTCTTGGGTTAGAGGTAGCTTGGTCATTTGTTCTGAGATTCTTGACTGGTGTGGCTCTGATCATTGGCTAATTAAGCTGTCGACTTTTGCTTTCCCAAATCCAAAGAATCCTCCTTTCAAATTTTAGCTTATGTGGCTGTGTGATCCATCTTTGGGGGATCTTGTTGCTTAGTGGTGGTGGGATGGCGCCCCCACATATGGTACTGCTATGTATTCTCTGGTGAAGAAGCTACAATATGTCAAGTATCATGTTAAGCGATGGAATAGGTAATTTTTTGGTAATTTTTCAGGCCAAGAAAATGGAAGTGCAGGCTCACCTTGCTGTTATTACTCATCGGATCTGGGATCTAGGTTTCTTGGAGGCTCTTGGGAATGTTAAAGGCTAGGCTATGAAGTTGGTGGAGGAGTGGGAGCTTCGTGAGGAGATTTTCTAGAAACAAAAGGCTAGGATTGATTGGCTTCAAGAGGGTGGCAGGAATACTACTTTTTTTCATCATTCGGTACAAGCTCGTCAAAATAAGAGTTTTATTTCTTCTCTTGTTAACTCGGAGGGTCTTTCGATCTCTTCACATCAGGCTTTGTCTAGGGAGGCTCGATAGTTCTACTTTGATCTGTTCACTGAGGATTCACTTCCTGCTGAGGTGGATGAGAATATGGTCCTTGATTGCATTCCCTCCTTAATTTCTAATGAGTTGAATGCTTCTCTTACTGGCCAGGTGACTTTGTTGGAAGTGGAGGAGGTGGTGTTTGGGATGAATAAAGGGAAAGCTCCTAGCCCTGATGGTTTCCCAATTGATTTTTTCCAGGAGTTTTGGGATATTGTGAAGCTGGATTTATTGGAGGTGGTTTGTGAGTCTCTTCATAGTAAGCAGATGCTTCGTGCCCTGAATGCTACTTTTCTGGTTTTCATTCCTAAGAAGGAAGGTGCTGATAGGATTGATATCTTTAGACCTATTGTGCTCTGTAATGTGGTGTACAAGATTATTACGAAGTTGATTGCGGAGAGGCTTAAATCTTGTTTGCCCATGATCATTTCTAAGGAGCATGGTGGCTTTATGGCTGGTCGTCAAATTCTAGATGGGGTGGTAGTTGCGTCTGAAGTTATTCATTCCATGGAAACATCTCAAGATAGGTCTATGTTTATCAAGTTGGATATGGCTAAAGCTTATGATAGAGTTAAATGGAGTTTTCTTCAAAAGATTATTTTGGCTTTTGGCTTTTCCTCTAATTGGGTGAGCTGGATTTTGAGCTGTGTGACCTCTTCCTCCTTTTCGGTTATTGTGAATAGGGAATCGTCAAAGATTTTTGGGGCTTCTAGGGGCCTTCTCTAGGGAGATCCGCTCTCTCCTTATTTTTTTATTATTATGGCGGAGGGGCTGGGTCGGCTTCTTAAGTCTTAGATTTTTCATGGTTTGATTCATGGTTGGCAGTGGGGGATGGACTTGCCTACGCTTTCTCATCTCCAATTTGTGGATGACACCTCTCTTATGGATCTAGCTCGTATTAGGGAGGTTGAATCCTTCAGGGCGGCTTTGGACATCTACCTTGCAGCTTCGGGCTAGAAAGTCAATGAGCAGAAGTCCTCTATTTTATTTTTTAATACTCCTCATGTAATTCAGCAAAGGATTGCTGCTATTCTGCAGTTTCAAATTGGGTCTCTTCCCTTTGTCTACTTGGGTATTCCTCTTGCTATTGGTCGTCAGCCTAGATCTTCTTGGCAGCTTTTGCTTGATAAGCTTAGGTAGAAGGTTACTCACTAGACCCATCGTTGGCTATCTACTGCTGCGCGTGTGACTCTTCTTAAGTCTATTATACAGGCCCTTCCCATCTATAGGGGCTTTGTTCAGGTGGCTCCTATGTATTTCCTTAAGGAATTTGATGCTCTTTCTCATCAATTTCTTTGGAGTGGTAATTTTTTGTCTTCAAAGTGGAGCCTTGTTAAGTGGGATTCTGTGTGTAGACCAAAGTAGGAGGGTGGTCTTGGTTTACACTCTGCTATTTTGAATGGGAAAGCTCTTGCTGCCAAGCTTTATTGGTGATGGTGTACCAATCAGCATCAGTTATGGGCTTGTGTTCTCAACCATAAATATCTTCAGGGTGTTGCTTCTTTTGAGGTTCCTTGCTATCCTCTGGAAGGGAGTGGCTCTATGATTTGGCATACTTTGAAAGTGGGGGCACAATTGATTAACAATGCTTTGTTTTGGATCTGTCATTTGGGGTCTCAGGCTCTATTTTGGTCTGATTCATGGGATGGTTACCCTCCCATTCTCTCTTCTTTTCCTCACCTCCAGCCCCTTTGTGATGTTTTTATTGCGGTTGGCTGGGATACTGTGGAGCATTATAAGGTGGAGCAACATGATGGTTTAAGTTTTCACTGGAAGCATCCCTCTGAGTGGCCACTTGGTGGCTCTCAAGAGGAATGGCATGAGCTTTCCCTGCACCTTGCTTCCCGTGCTTGTAACTCTTTGAGGGGTCCTGATGTCTTGGCTTGGGATGGTTTGGAGTCATCTGGAAAGTACTCTGTGGCAGATGGTTATAAGCAGTTAGGTAGACAGTTGTTTGGGGACATTGAGGTCCCTTGGTGGAAGCATGTTTGGCACAAGCTATCATGGCCCAAGTGCAACTTCTTTATGTGGTTAGTGGCTCAAAACCAGTGTCTTACTTGGGATAATTTATGTAAGCTTGGTTTCCATGGTCCCTCTATGTGTGTTTTGTGTCATGGTGGTGAAGAGAGTGTCTCCCATCTCTTCTTCCAATGTTCCTATGCTCGTGAGATTTGGAATTTCTGGTGGGGGGTGTGGAATATGACCTGCTGGCATGCGTCCTCTTTGCTAGAGTTTGGGGAACGGTGGGGCAGGGCCCCTTTCTCTACCTCCTTTCTTCAGGCTGCTTGGGCTCTTGGGACTTCCTTCATTATCTGGAACTTGTGGTTGGAGAGGAATAGGCAGATTTTTCAGGATTTTTTGTTGCTGGCCCCTCAGCTGTGGTGGAAAATTCTACACTCTTTAGGGGAAACTATTGCGGCTAAGTGTGATATGTCTGTGTTGGTGGATCCTCATGATGTTGGTTGTTGTAATTGTCTTCATCTTCCACCTCCACAACGGTAGCTCATGCGCAACAAATGTAGACATCCTACCCCAAAGGTGAATAGGGAGGGAAGATGGACCCCTCCTCCTCAGGGTGTCCTAAAAATCAACTCTGATGGCTCTTCTCGTGGAAATCTGGGTCATGCTGGCATTGGGGGTATTGGCTAGGATAGCTTGGGGTATGTTCAGTTTATCTTCTCTGTGTATAAGGGTCTTCATACTAATAATCTTATGGAGGCTCATGCCATTTTATTGGTTGTGGAGCGGGCCAGTCTTTTGGGTTGGTGTAAAATCATATGCGAGTCTGACTCTCAGGTTGTGGTGAACTTACTAAAAAGGCAGTATTTAGATGATGTGAGCTAGCAACTGGCTTTGATTGTTGAACAAATTCTCATTCTTTCTACTTCTCTGGACTATATTACTTTCACTCATATCCCTCGAGAATGGAATGGTGTTGCTGATTGCTTGGCTAAATGGGCTTCTGATCATACTCATGATTGGAAGGTGGTGGATCAAGGTTAACTTCCTTTGGATCTATCTCTCCAATTGGATCACTTGATTGAACTTGATAGGGCCATTTAATGCCCTTTCTTTGTAACATTTTCTTGATTGAATAAAGTTTTTACCCGTCCTTGATGTTATATAAAATTATCTTTTATAGTCACCACCCTTGAAATAAACATGTTTCTCACACCTTGCTTTCAACTTAATGTAATCCATAATCATTTTAAGTGGATGTTTCTTGGGCTTATTTAGTAATGTTTATTTGAATAATTTATACCAATCATCTTACACAATGGTAGGGATACAGTAATAAATAGATTTTAATTTTTTTAGTTAGATATTCAAAAATAAATTAGAGTTTATTATACATAAATTTTAGTTAATATTAAATTGTTGATGTTTTCTATTTTATTGATTAAATGTCTTAGTTAAAGATTTTAAACGTGTTTTTTTCTTGATGTGTGATATATTTGTAGATATAATTGTGTGATTTCATTTTAGAGTCATTTAATTATGTTTTCTATTGTTGTGAGTTTTTGAAACTTGTATGTTTATGAAGATGTTTGTTTTTGAATCTTGATAGCACTAAAAATGTCTTGGAAATTTCTTTGTCAAAAGATTGAAGTTTGAAACTTCCTTAATCCAAGTCAAATATCCTTACTAGTTTCATAGAATTGGAAGTCACAAAAAGTCACATCGATGTAGTATGAATGTGTATGAAGTGTTTTAATATAATTCTATATTCTTTGGTGTTGACCTTGATTTGATAGGATCCTTAGATGAATCATTGAATTCTCATTTTTAGGAATTGTCTTTAAATATGACATTTTAGTTATTAAATTTCAATATTTTGACAAGTAAGCATGTTGGTAGTAACTTAATTTGCTATTAGGGTTAGCTTGAGGTAAGTGAACATAATTTTTGAATTTTAGAAATGTGATCCTAAGTATGCTTCTACATTCTATTTAAAAATTAAAAACAAGAATAACCTACAATAGTTCCAAATTATTCAAAATAGAAATCACTAGTTTAAAATCGATATACTAGTATACATTATATTCAAATTGATCTATAAAATATATATCATCAGTAGGGGAACAACCTAGATCACCATATAAGGCTCCTAAATGACCACTCAGTGATGAAGGAAGGAGTGTAAAGATAGCTAAGATATTTTCCTAACAATAGCAATCCCTAAGATAGTGTGTAATAGCTTACAACTTGAGAACTCTTGCACTAAAGATGACCAAGACTAAGCAATTTGGAAAAGTTGTGGGATGTCATGAAAATACATCATAGAAGAGAATTTTCCCTTAAAGGGAAGAATTTGTGCAAGAAAATATGGATGAAGTGGAAGATTATCACCATGTTTTTTTTCCTAATGACAGAGGATGTGGCCATCCCTAACTTTTCCATCACTAATATTAACAAATTTATCATCCCTATCATTCCAATGATCTCATTTCCTAGTTGTAGTATTGTCATTTTGGAGTAATATAAATCATATAGAATAAGAGTGGTTGTAAGCTCTAGAGAGAGCATGAATATAACTCCTACTATATATTGTATTAGAAGGGGGCCCTCTCTATGTGTCCATAAGTGGATTCTACATTAAGGATAGACAATTATTACTTCCATTCTTTGAAATCCCACTTCAATTCCTCTATCCCACTTTCTTTGCTTTGATGGTTCATTCAATGCTTCTTATCCCTAGGAGTTTAAAGAACTAACCAAAAATCATTTTTAATTATAATCTAAAGATATTATCTATTACTTTATTTATGAATGTGTATAAACAAATTTACTATTTTATTTACTAAAAGGGTGTTTCCACAATAGTGTTTCCCACCTTTGAGACATCCCAATTTTTATCTGAAATCACATATTTTAAGAAAACATTATGATTTAAGTCATGAGAGGTTTCATTTAAAGGATTTTTATTGAAGAGGGCTAGACCAAACCCCCTTAGGTGAAGCCCCCTTGGATAGAACCCCTCTAATCTTAAATCATACGTACAATGGAGTCTCCTTTGCACCTACTGAAATGCTAAAAAAAAAACACTTTTGCTTTACCTTTTGTGGATCAAATGAATTCATTTATAAATTAAATTTTGTATGTATCCCTTATTATAAGATTTTCAAAAAGTATAATTTTTAACATTTAATTTGATTATTATATTTATTTTTTGTTTCTTGTGAATGTAGGTTTTTCTCCAAACATCAAGGTCTTTGTTTCACACATGGAAAAATAGGAAAATAGAGAAAACATTTCTAAAAAATATATGTTCCCTAGGTATTGATGTCCTTATTTCAATATAAAAAGGTTAATTGAAATTTTCACACTAAAAAATTACGTGATACGACATGCACCTATGTCCAAATTATAATTACTTTGACTTTGAAAAGTAATTAAAAACAATATATCCAACAATTATATATATATCCTAGTTACACCAATATGTGTAATATGCAATGGCATCATGGGGGAGGAGTGGGATGTGTGTAAATAATTTTTTGTTAACTTTTTAAGGAAACTCCTAAAATGGCAGACATACATAAGATAAATGATACATTGTAAATCTAGACCATTAATTATTAGGTTTTAGATCTAATGGTGGATATTTTTTTTGCTTGTCTTACCCTAGAATGTAACCCTATTTTATTAGGGTGTTTTATTACTACTACGGTAGAGAGAGATAGTGATGTATTCTAAGAGTCTGGTAGTAGTTGTGTTGTCTTTTAATCTCTGAGTGGTGATACTCCTGTGAGAAGCTTTCTCTGCAAGTATATTGTAATCTTTGTGATTTACTGAATAATATATTGAGTGGATTTTGGAGTGTGGGGTTTTTCTCCCAAAAGGGTTTTCCCCACATAAATCACTATGTCATGGTATGCATGATATTTACGTTTATTTTTTTTTAAGTTTATGTATTGTTAAAGATCTATAAATTTTTTGCATTATTCTCCTCCCAAGATTAGTGTAAGAAGTTGTTCCGCTACCTTAGCTTCCTTACAAGTGGTATCAAAGCTCGATCACCTTTTCTATCAATTGTGGGTTGTTGGGTTTTTTGAACTAATCTAGATTTCAGTGGGAGCCTGTGTAGAAGATAATTTGTCATCTTGTTGCAAGAATTTTCAGATGGAAAGTTCATTAGGGAGAATAGAAGTGGAGAATTTTTTTGGAAATAATTTTGAAATGTGGAAGTTGAAGATGGAGGATTTGTTGATAGATCGAGATATGTGGGATGCTATTGATGAGAATGTTTCAAGGCTTGAAGATCCTACTCAAGTTGCTCAATATAATGTTATGGACCATAAAGCCAAGGGTCTAATCATATTCTGCTTGGTAGACTCTATTTTAATTAATTTCCATGAGGAGACCTTTGCATAGAAACTATGGAAGAAGCTTGATGAGATGTATCAGGCGAAATGTTTAGTGAACAAGATTTTCATGAGGAAGTTGTATTCCTTGAGAATGGAAGAGGGTGGATGAATCACAGATCACCTAGAAGCATTCAATATGTTGGTGGCTCGGTTGACATCTATTGGTGTCAAAATGGATGAGGAGAAATGTCAGATCTTGCTTTGTTCTTTGCCTGATTCATGGGATTCTCTTGTTATGGCTATTGGGAGTACTTATGTTATTTTGAAGACTAAAGATGTGGTGGGTTCTTTGCTTTCTAAAGAGATGAGGAGGAAGGTATCCATCATTCCTAGGAGACCCTAAATGTTCATGGAATACCTAAGGAAAAAGGAAAGAAGAATGAGAAGCATGACAAATCAAAGTCTAGGGGGAGATCTAAATCTCCTGGAAAGTCCAAGGTTATTTACTGGAACTGTAGTAAGTCTAGATATGTTCATAAGGAATGCAAAGAAGAAAATAAGAAATTTGGTTATGATTCTAAGTCCAAGAAGGAAGATGGTGACACATTCATTGCATCTTTGGCAACTTGTGCAGGTAATGATGCATGGTTAATTGGCTCAGGTGCATCTTTCCATATGACCTTTAATAGAGATAGGTTTTCTAAATATGAAGAATTTGATGGAAGTAAGGTGTACTTTGGTGATGATTCTCATTTAGAAATTGTTGGTCGTGGTAAATTTAAAATCATATTTTTTGATGGTAGAACAAAAATGATTAATGGCGTGTTGCATATCCTTGGTTTAGTATGAAATTTTTTATATATGGGAAAACTAATAGATGTGGGTGTGTAGGTAGTATTTTCTAATGCAGGGTGCAAGATGGTTAGAGGTGCTATGGTGTTTGATAGAGGTGTCAAATATGGCACATTGTATAAGCTTGATGCATGCATTGTTGATGCAATATTACTTCTATGAAAATCAAGTCTATGTAAGAAGTGAGGGTTTCACCTTTAGCAGATGGTCATGGATTTTGGGTACCCAAGGGTGCTATTTCTTCTAAAACAAAGTTACCTATAGAGAAAACTATGTTATGGCACTAGAGACTTGGCCACATTGGAGAAAAGGGTCTAAGGACCTTGAAAAATAAAAACCTTGTTGAAGGTTTGTATGATTGTAATCTTGAATTTGATTTTTGTGAGCATTACATTTATGGAAAACAAAATTGTGTTTAGTTTTACTCAAGTCCTCATAAATCATGTGGTGTATTGGATCTTATTCAATTTGATGTGTTTGGTCCTATAGATGTTCATTTGATTTGTAAATACACATATTATGTTTCATTTATTGATGATTACAGTAGAAGGAAATGGGTATATTTTCTAAAGAGTAAATTTGAAGTTTTTTAGAATTTATAGCAATGGTTGGGTTACAAACTAGAAAGAAAATAAAATGTTTGAGGAATGATAATGGTGGTGAATTTTCCTCTAATTATTTTGATAGATTCTATAAAGATTGTGGTATTCATAAACAAAAGACAACTCCATATTCTCCACAATAGAATGGAGTTACAAAAAGAATGAACATGACACTGATGGAGAAGGCTAGGAATATGTTGAGTGTGTTGGATATTGCTGATATGTGGTTGTCATTGATGTCAACGCTATTGGAATTAATGTATTTTAGGTTGTATATGTTGAGGATATTGAGAAAATTGTAATAAAATAAGTTGCAGGTTGTCAATGATATTAGACTAGCTTAGTATATTAATGATTAGAGGTTGTGGATTAAAGGGTTTTTTTTCGAGCATATCAAGTTTATCCACGTAAAGTTTTAGAGATTCGTATGAAGATTTCATTGAGTTATGAGTATCTGTGTTTTGATAGTTGTTATGTTGCTTCAATTGGTGTTTTTGAAAGAAGATGATGTGATTCTAGTAAGTTGAATTGTTGTGGATGCTTATGTGGTGATCCATGATGCTTGTGGATGTTTCTAGATCATGCTCTATCTGTGATGTACATCTGCATTGATTTTTGTGCTTGTGATTGGTGATTTTATTTTGTGAGTTCATTTTTTTCATGTTCATGGTCAACAGGGTGATTGCAGCATGTTTTGGATCTTCGAGGCATAATTTTCGAAAGTGGTTCATGTTCAAGGATGTTGTTTTGGGTCTTCACTATGTTGTGGCCAAAATTGGTTGGTTCACATTGTAAATTGTTTATTGATTTGGGCCAACAGTTGTATTCATTTTATAATTTATTGAGGCTAACATGTAGATGATGTTATCCTTAGTTGCGGATATATATGTGTGATTTTTTATACCATTTGAAGGCATGTTTGTGTGAGTGGTGTGAGAAATGTGTGAGTCCTATGTGAAAATAATGTTCTAATCTTTCAAAGGTAGAAGTAAAGTGTGAAGAAGAGTGAGCAGATGTTTATGAGCTTAACTAGAACTGTAATCAAGCATTAGGAGATGCTATTTTCTCAGTTCAAAATCTTGCGGATGTAATCTGAATGTTTCTGTAAGATAGTGTGTCTTCCTTTGGGAAGTAAGCCTTTTTGTATTTGAGCAGTGAGTTTTAGGCAATGTGCCTGAATGCATGTGCATTCAACAGGGTATAATCTTGTGGACTAACCTCCACCGTGGTTTTTCCCCTAATAGAGTTTCCACGTAAAAAATATTGGTGTTATGTGTGTTTCTGATGTGGTGATGGTCTATGCTTTCATGTTTATTTATCAGATCTGAGAATAAGTTTAATTTGTATAATTTATGTGATGACTGATTCACCCCCCCTCTCTGTTTCCTACTCTTGTGTTGCCAACAATTGGTATCAGATTAGGTTCCTCAGAAGAAGTTTAATAGCTTAAGGTGATCTGAGATGGTGACATATAAGAAGGATAGTTCAAGATTTGATGGAACAAATTATTCTTTGTGGAAGACTCGAATGGAGTGTCATTTGAGAAGCATTGGTGAACCTTACTGGAAAATTACAAAGAATAGGTACATCATTCCACAGAATGGTCTTTCTACTGCAGATGAGATTAAGGAAGTCAAGTACAATATTAGTCTTAAGGAAGCATTGTTGAGTGCTCTGACTGATTTTGAGATGACAAATGTAATGGATCTAAAGACTGCTTATGAGATCTGTAAAAAGTTGGAAACTTTGTACAAAGGTGATTCCCATGTGAAGATTTCTCAGTTGCAAAGCCTGAAAGGGAAATATGAAATGTTGAGAATGGGTGAAGATGAGAACATCACTTCTTTTATGCAGAGAGTGAATGAACTTGTGTGTAGTATTAGATGTTTTGGTGGCACATTGGAAGAATCGGAGATTATTGCTAAAGTGCTCAGATCCTTTCCTACTGCATACAAAGCCAAAGATACTGCTATTGAGGAGATCCGAACTGTGACAAATGCAACCAGAGACATGTTGATTGGTAAGCTTACTGCTTTTGAGTTAAGTGAGTTTGGTGGCTCTCTTCCTCAGAGAGAATCTGCATTCAAAGCTACCACTCCATAAAGGATAAGCAAAGATATGATCCAGGTGAAAGTTCTTCTAGAAACATGTTCAAGTATGAGGAGGAAATGAGAGAGATTGAAGAAGAAGAGGGAAAACTAGAAAAGCTTCAAACACTTATTGTTGAGAGGGAAGCCAGAGGAGAAGGTAAGTATAAAGGGAAATTTCCTATTAAATTTTTTTCTTGCAATAAGATAGGTCATTTTGCCTAAAGGTGTCTAGAAAGAGTTCCTAAGCCAAGATCTAACAAGCCTAGATTTCAAAGAAAGTGTTATTTTGTTATTGATGAAGGTGTGATAGATGATGAATCTGATAAAGGGAATGAAAGTGAGGACAAATGTGTATTTATTTCTATCAAGGAAAATGATCTTGTACCTACTAAATCTGCTAGTTGCATAAATTTAGAGAAAGCTCTAGCTGCCCAAGTTGAAGAAAAAGATGAATGGGTGATTGACAGTGGATTCTCTCATCACATGATAGGTGATAAAATTAAATTTGTGAGCTTGGAAAATTATGATGGTGGTGTTGTAATATTTGGTAATGACAAAGTAGGTGTAATCCATGGAATAGGATGCATTTATCTTGATGGTAAGAATAATACTAATGATATCCTATATGTGGAAGGTCTGAAGCATAATTTTTTAAGTGTTGGACAGATGGTTGAGAAGGGATACAATCTTTAGTTCAAGCATGGAAAGTGTAGAATATTGGGGAGTTCCAAAAATGTGATTGCATCTGGTACAAAAACAAAAGGTAATATTTTTCTCCTGAATGTTGCTAGTAAAATTTATCTGATTGCTCAAGTTGATGAAAGCTAGTTGTGGCATAGGAGAATGTGCCATGTAAACTCTAATAATTTTATCAAGATAAGTTCTACTCAGACAGTGAGAGATCTTCCTAAGTTGATAAAACCCACTGATACTATATGCAAGGAATGTCAGTTAGGGAAGAAAACTAGAGTTTCATTTAGGAGCAAAAAAAATTGTTCAAATGAAGTAATGGAGCTTGTGCATACTAACTTGTGTGGTCCTTCTAGATTCAAAAGTTTACAAGGATACATGTATTTCATGTTACTTATAGATGATTATTCTAAAATGATGTGGGTTACTTTCTTAACGGAAAAATTTGAGGCTCTAGAGAAATTCAAGATTTTAAAGCTATGGTTGAGACAGAGATAGGTCTAAAGATTAAATTTATGAGATCAGATAGAGGTGGTGAATTCACTTTTGAGGAGTTTAATTATTTTTGTGATGAGCATGGGATAAAGAGACAATTATCTACCCCGCAGACCCCTCGACAAAATGGAGTTGTGGAAAGGAAGAACAGGACAATTCAAGAAGTTGTGAGGACTATGATGTTGGAAGGAAATGTTCCTCGTATCTACTAGAGATAAGCTGTGAGTACTGTTGTTTACACTCTCAACTGGGTATAAGTCAAAGGTGATATTGATAAGACTCCTTATGAGCTATGGTATGGTCATAAGCCTACTATTAGATACTTCAAAATCTTCGGATGTAAATGCTATATCAAAAGAGATGAAGACATACGAAAGTTTGATGCTAGAAGTGATGAAGGAATCTTTATTGGATATTCTACTAAAATTAAAGCCTATTGGTGCTATAATAAGAGAGTGAGGAAAGTAATTGAAAGTTCTAATGTCAAGGTTGATGAAGACACAGTTGATCGTCTAGAACTTGTGGATATGATTCAGATGATCAAAATGACAACTCAGATAAAGGAAAGAAATTTTAGATTCCAAATCAAGTTCAGATCATTCCAGTGAATCAAGAAAATCAAGAGGAAGGAACTAGTGAGAATGTAGAAGTGAGATCACAAGAGCCTGAAGTTCAAGAACATCCTTAAACTCCAAGGTATGTAAGACTAAATCATTTAGAAGATCAGATTATTGGTGATAAGAACAAACGTGTTCAAACTAGGTGAAGAATTGTAAAAGAATATTGTTTGATCTCAAAGACTAAGCCTAATAGTGTCAATGAAGCATGCAAAGATGAACATTGGGTGGAAGCAATGGAAGAAGAAATACTACAAATTGAGAAGAATGATACATGGATTCTTGTTCCTAGACCTAAGGAAAAAATGTAATTGGAACTAAATGGGTCTTTAGAAACAAATTGAATGAGCAAGGTGAATTTTTCAGAAACAAAGCAAGACTGGTGTGTAAAGGATATTCTTCGATGGAAGGAATTGACTTTGAAGAAATTTTTCTCTTGTTGCTAGGATTGAAGCTATGAGACTATTTCTTGCTTATGTCGCTTACAAAAACTTCAAGATTTATCAGATGGATGTCAAGTCAACATTTCTGAATGGTAAACTGGAAGAAGAAGTGTATGTTGAGCAACCTAATGGATTTCAATTAACTGATCAGGAAGATATGGTTTTTCGGTTGAAGAAAGCATTTTATGGACTTAAGCAAGCCCCAAGAGCATGGTATGCCAGATTGGACAAGTATTTGTTGAAGCTTGGATTTAATAAAGGAACTATTGATAGTAATTTGTATTTCAAGATTGATCATGATAAAGATTTGATTGTTGAAACCTTTGTTGATGATATCATTTTTCGAGGAGATAATAGTTTGTGCATGAATTTTGTTGATGAGATGCAGAATGAGTTTGAGATGTCTATGATTGAAGAAATGAAATTCTTTTTGTGATTGCAAATTACTTGGCTAGATGAAGGTATCTTTATATCTCAATCGAAGTATGTGAAATAATTGCTAAAGAAGTTTGGTATGGAAGATTCAAAGCCAGTTGGTACACCTATGGTGACCAGATGTAAGTTGACACAAGATGATGATTCACCTAAAACAAATCAAACCAGATACAAATCCATGATTGGTGGATTTCTTTGTTTGACTCAAACAATACCTAACATCATGAATGTCGTATGCATTGTTGCAAGATTTCAAACTGACCCTAAGGAATATCATGTGACAGTTGTGAAGAGGATTTTTAGGTACTTGAAGGGGACACTTGATTTTGGCTTGTGGTATCCTAAAGAAGATGACCTTACTTTGAGTGTTTTTATTGATGTTGATTGGGTAGGAGATGTGAATGACATAAAGAGTACTAGTGGTGATGCATTTTTCTTGGGAAAGAAGTTGATTTCATGGTCAAGTAAGAAGCAAAATGCCATTTCTTTATCTATTGTAGAGGCATAATACATTGTTGTTGCTAACAATTATACTCAAGTATTGTGGATGAAGTAGATTTTGAAAGATATCAGAGTTGTATATGATGAACCTATTGCTATATTATATGACAATTCAAGTGCAATTAACATTTCTAAGAATTTGATGGTGCATTCAAAAACCAAGCATATATCTATCAAGTTTCACTTTTTGAGAGAGAAGGTGAGTGAAAAAGAAGTTAGATTGGAGTATGTGCCCACTAAGGAACAGATTGCAGATATCTTTACTAAGCCATTTCCTTACATCAGAATTAAGATGCATTGACTTGCATCATTCCGTGAATCTCATAGTCATATCTTGATCCGGATTGATGTTGTGGTGGCTGTTACTTGGGGGGAGTAGTTAGATGTTCAAAAATGTGGTTCAGAGCTTGTGTGGAGAAAGATAATGTGTATCTTTGTCATTGATGTCAAAGGGGGAGAAGATTCATGCAAAAAATTGTGAAAGAGTTAAGAAGAAAAGATTCAAAAACTAAGGGGAAGAAAGTGCTAAGAGTAAGTTGTGTTGATGGTGTTTTTCACATCATGTGTTTCCATCAATGCCAAAGGGGGAGATTGTTGGATATTGCTGATATGTGGTTGTCATTGTTGTCAACACTATTGGCATTAATGTCTGTAAGGTTGTATATGTCAAGGATATTGAGAAAATTGTAATAAAATAAGTTAAATAAGTTGCAGGTTGTCAGTGATACAATGACGTTCAGTCTAATGGCTAGCTTAGTATATTGATGATTAGAGGTTGTGGATTAAAGGGTTTGTTTTCTAGCATATCTAGTTTATCCACGTAAATTTTTAGAGATCTGCATGAAGATTTGATCGAGTTCTGAGTATTTGTCTTCTGATAGTTGTTTTGTTGCTTCATTTGGTGTTCCTAAAAGAAGATGATGTGATTCTAGTAAGTTGAATTGTTGTGGATTATTTTGTGGTGATTCATGATGCTTGTGGATGTTTCTAGAGTATGCTCTATCTATGATGTACATCTTCATTGATTGTTGTGCTCACGATTGGTGATTTTCTTTTGTGAGTTCTTTTTTTTCATGCTCATGGCTGATAGGGTGATTGTAGTGTGTTGCGGATCTTCGAGGCATAATTTTTGAAGGTGGTTCATGTTCAAGGATAATTTTTAGGTCTTCACTATGTTGTGGTTGACATTGGTTGGTTCACATTGTAAATTTTTTATTGATTTGGGCCGATAGTTTGTATTCATTTTATATTTTATTAAGGTCGGCATGTAGATGATGTTATCCTTAGTTGCGGATGTATATGTGTGATTGTTTATACCATTTGAAGGCATGTGTGTATGAGTGGTGTGTGAAATGTGTGAGTCCTATGTGTGAATAATGTTCTAATCTTTTGAAGGTAGAAGTAAAGTGAAGAAGAGTGAGAAGATGTTTATGAGCTTAATCGGAACTGTAATCATGCATTAGAAGATGCTATTTTCTTAGTTCAAAATCTTGCGGATGTAATCTGAATGTTTTTGTAAGACAATGTGTCTTCCTTTGGGTAGTAATCCTTTTTGTATTTGAGCAGTGAGCTCTAGACAGTGTGCTTGAATGCATGTGCATTCCCTATTTATAATTATTTTATACTTTTAACAGGGTATAATCTTGTGGACTAAGCTCCACTATGGTTTTTCCCCTAATAGGGTTTCCACGTAAAAATTCTTGGCCTTATGTTTGTTTCTAATGTGGTGATAGTTTATTCTTTCATGTTTATTTATCAGATCTGAGAATAAGATTAATTTGTATAATTTTTGTGACAACTAATTCACCCCCCCTCTCAGTTGTTTGCCCTTGTGTTTCCAACAGAGTGGTGTTGGCCTAGAAAAAAGGTTTTGGGTTGAAGTTGTTTCCATTGCTTGTTACCTGAGTAACAAGTCTCCTACATTAACTCTTGTTGATAAAATTCCTATAGAGGCATGGTTGTGTCGCAAGCCTTCATTAGTACATCTTAGAGTTTTTGGTTGCGAGGCATATGCACATGTGCCAAAGGAGAACCAAATAAATTTGGAGAACAAGGATATGAAATGTATCTTCATTGGATATAGTTATGGTGTGAAAGGATACAAGCTTTGGGAAAGTGTTGCACAAAAGGTAATATATAGTAGAAGCATTATTTTTAGAGAAACTAAGCCTTCTTTTGTTACATTGCAGCCAGAACAAAGTAAACAAGAAGATGTGATTCAATTTTCTTCTACACCTGAGAAAGTTGAATCGAGGCCCAAGGATAGAAAAGAAGTTGAGGAGAGATCATCTAACTCTGGATCTTCAAAAGAGGAGGAAGAACCTCCAACTCAACTTTTTTGTAGGTCTATAAGGAATAGACAACCACTTGAAAGGTATACACTTGATGATTGGCTCAATGTATTTTTTCTTTGAATACTAACATGGATGAACCCAAATTTGTAGAAGAGGCATTAGGTATGAATGATGTAGAATCTTGGAAGATTGCTAAGATTGCTATGGATGAAGAAATGACATCTTTGAAAAAGAATGACACATGGGATCTTGTACCATTGCTTGAAGGATGAAAACCTGTTGGTTGCAAATGGGTGTTCAAGAAAAAAATTGGTTCAAATGGAGGTATTGAGAAGTACAAAGCAAGGTTGGTTGCAAAAGGTTAGTCTCAAGTTGAGGGTGTTGATTATGGTTAGATATTCTCTCATGTTGTGAAAATGACATCCATTAGATTTTTGCTTTCTATTGCTACTTCTTATTATTTAGAGGTTCAACAAATGGATGTGAAAACTGCTTTCCTTCATGGTGACTTGGAGGAGGATATTTATATGACACAACCAGAGAACTATGTGGTGAAAGGTAAAAGTAAGTTGGTTTTTAAATTGAAGAAATATTTGTATGGCTTAAAATAGAGTCCTAGGATGTGGTACTAGAAATTTAATACATATGTGTTGATTTTGGGATTTGAGCATTCTAAATCAGATCATTGTGTTTATTATAAAATTGATGGTGATCATTTCTTGTTTATTGCATTATATGTTGATGATATATTATTTATTGGCAAAGGGAAAGGTATGATTTCAGAACTAAAATCTCAACTTGCTGCTAAATTTGAAATGAAAGACCTTGGTGTATCTAGACACATTCTTGGGATGAAAATTAAAAGAGATAGAGAGAAAAAAAATTTATGGCTTGGAAAAAGTATGTCAATTCAATTTTACAGAGATTTAACATGTAGGATTGTAGACCATTGTGTGTTCCCCTTTCTATTGGAATTGTTTATCTATTTTAGATTGTCCAACATCTCCATCAGAGATGGAAGTAGTGAGAAGAGTACCTTCCTAGATTGCAATTGGAAGTTTGATGTATGTTATGGTTTGTACTAGACCATACATTGCCCAAGTAGTGGGAGTTCTTTCTAGATATATGTCTAATCCTGGTAGAGTTCATTGGGATGAAGTTAAAAGATTCTTTAGATATTTGCATGGTACCTCAAATTATTACTTGTATTAGCATAGTAATGTGACTAAAGATGAGATTTATATTGATATTTATGGTTATGTGGATTCCGACTGGGCAAGTGATATTCATAGTAGACGGTCCACTAGTGCCTATGTGTTTACTTTATTTGGTGGTGCAATCAATTTGATGAGTGAGTGACAGGTTGCGGTTGCTTTATCCATTACTGAAGCAGAGTATATGGTAGCTACTCATGCTTGTAAAGAAGCCATTTTGCTTAAGAGACTATGTTCAGATATTGGAATAAAACAAGTTGTAGTGACAATTTATTGTGACAGTCAGAGTGTGATATACTTAGCTAAGAACCCGACATTTCATGCCAATACCAAGCATAGTAATGTATAGTATCATTTTGTTAGATGTATGGTCAAATATGGTAGGGTGAAGTTGGTTAAGGTAGATACTTTGATGAATGTTGTTGATTCTTTAAATAAGCTTATGAGCATAGAGAAGTTTAGATCGTGTTCAGAGATTATGGGCCTTTCAGCCCCTAACAATTAAGAGACAATGTTTACTCCTTCCTGTTGCTTTTGCAAGGTGTTTGACAAATGAGAGATTTGTTGGGATACTGTGTCTCAACCTTGCAATTATATAAAGCTTATTCTTGATAGGATATATATATATATTTCCTACCTACACCGATACATGTAATATACAATGGCATCATGCGGGAGGAGTGGGATGCATGTAAACAATTTTTTGTTAATTTTTTTAGGACCCTCCTAAAATGGATGACATACATTAGATAAATGATACATAATAAATATAAACCATTAATTATTAGGTTTTAGATCTAATGGTAGATATTTTGTTGGATTTTCTTGCCATAGAATGTAAACCTATTTTATGAGGGTGTTGTATTATGATTGTGGTAGAGAGAGATGGCGATGTATTCTGAGAGTCTGGTAGCAATCGTGTTGTCTCTTGATCTCTAAGTGGTGATACTCCTGTCAGAAGCTTGCTCTACAAGTATATTGTAATCTTTGTGATTTACTAAATGATATTTGTGTTTATTTTTGTTTAAGTTTCTATAACTATTAAAGAATTTTAAAAGTTTTGTATTATTCTCCTCTCAAGAGTAGCATATGATCCAGGTGGATCTAGAATACCTAAATATTACATAGTCTCATAATTCATCCAAATCAACATCATAGTATAGAGCTCATTGACACGATCCTGATTCAACTTGAACGGGCCCAAAAGGAGTCTGTATGCAGAAGTTATGCTCAGTCAAAGGTTTGGTCAAATAGGCAAATTAGGCATTCAAAAAGGAAAAAAATTGATTGTCTCCAAATGAAACAAAAATGATGCCAAGTTGTAGTGTTGATTCTGAAACTGTATTTGGTTTCAAAAACACAGCTTGTATGTCAAAGTTACGACTGGTTAAAGGTTGGTCAAAATTTTGACTATGGTCAACTGATGATGTTAGCAAATGTACAATCAGCATGATGATGTGTCATATGATGTGGCAAGAGTGGTGAATTGGCATAAATATATATTAAACCATAATTATTAAAGAAAAAACACTTATGGTTTAAAAAAAAAAATTTAAAAAAGAGAGAGGATTTGGTGGGATTTTATCCCTTAAAATCCTCTTGCCTTCCCCATAAAACAAGGAGAAAAATAAAAACCGTAAACTTATATTTCAACACATTAACCCCTTTAACCACCTTTCTCATATTTCAATGAATTATGATATTTTAAGGAGCTTAAAATAATTGGTTACATATTTTTATGTTTTAAAAGGGGGGTTTAGAATATTTCAAGGATTATCTTGTAAGGTTCAAATTATAAGAGCCATTATTTCTAAAAAGGGCTTAGGATTACTTGAACGGATTTTGAAATATTTTGGAGATTTTTATGTAATTAAGGGGAATTGGTTGGAATTTTTACTTGTAAACGAGAGATATGCAATATTTGCAAAATAATATGGTTAAAGCCATATTAGCAAATAAATTTGTATAAAAAGGGGTCTTATTTTCTTGTAAAGGAGGTAGAATTTTCTTGAAGAGAAATTATTGGGGGAAGTTCATTTTGGGAGAAATAATTCTTTGGAGGAGAATATTGTAAGTACGAAGGCTTTTTGAGTGTCTTCAAGTGTTGAGAGGAGATTGTGAGAAATTTTATCCAAGTTTTGGAGCTTGGATATTGTAACAAGGTAATTCGATTGCTTGGCAACATTAATAAAGCGGTCCTACTTGAGAAGTAGACCCAGATATGTAGTCCTGATTGGACGAACTTTGTTATCAACCTACATGTTCTAATCTTCTATCTTCTATCTATCATACTCTCCATTTATTTCCATTATTCAATTCAAATTTTGATTTCTAATTACAACATTATAGTAGTTAGATAATCTTTTCAAGTTCTATAAAGTTTATTCAACTAGTTTTACATTTTCAAAGGTTAAGAAGCATAATCATGCAATACTGCCTAGATCGGGAAAAACTATAATTTGAATCAATTTGCAAGTTAATTTTGTAAACTCTAATTACATATCAAATTGGTATCAGAGCCCGTTTTGTAGGAAATTACATAATTGAATGTTAAACAGGTTGAAATTGAAGCAAGGAGAAAGTGCACTTACTGAGTTCAATCCTGAGATCAGAAAACAAAGGAGTTTTCCACAAGCAGAGATGGCAGCTGAACAAAGCCCTACAGAGCTTGATGAGAAAGCTTTCTAAAAAGAATTTCTCGAAATGAAGGCTATGGTGGAAGTTCTTTTCCATGAAAGGCAAGAGCGATAGAGGAAAAAGGAACTCAAGAAAAAAAGAAAGAAAAAGAGGAAGGTGAATCTTCAAAAGATGACAAAGGTAAAGGAGTAGGAGGTGGTAGTGACCCTCCTGAACCTCCATCTTCCTCTTCTTCCTCTTCTTCATCCTCTTCTTCCTCTTCATCTAACTCTTCTAAAAAGGAACAACCTGTGAAATCTGAAGTTAATTCACCTTTGTTGAAACTTGATGTTAAATTTGATTTGCCAATGTATAATGGAGAACTAGATGCAGAAAAACTAGCTAATTGGATTAAGCAAATTGAAGTCTATTGTAGAGTTCATAAATTTACTGAGGATTTTCAAAAAATTCAATTAGCTACTCTTCTCCTAGGAGGCACAGTTTTAATTTGGTGGGAGAGTAGAACACAAGAGGATCTTAGTTGTTATGGAAAAATTATTTCTTCTTGGTTTATGTTTATATTTGCATTAAAGAAACAATTTTATCCATTAGGACATATGCAAAAAGCGGTAATGAATTGGCAATCATTAAAGCAAGAAAAATGGCAAAGTGTGCAAGAATATACATAGGAGTTTAGGAAGAGGGCTTTAATTTTGGGCATTCCATTGTACACAAGTAGCATTGATGAAGTTAGTGTGCAAGCTATCCATTTGGGAACAAGCTCAAGGAATAGCCATGACAATCTGTTGATGAACTCAAGTAAGCAGAAGGGAAGCAAGAAAGGGAAAGAGAAATCACAACAAATAAGGTATGTGTAGGATCATCATGGAAAAAATAGGCCCTTAAGTGGCAAAAAGTTCAGAAAAATCAGAGTTAGGGAACTTGAAGTAAAAATTTGAATAAGTTATCTATATTATTTCAAAAATACTTAAGAATAGAATCTGTAGAAAATTGAATGTAGTTTCTAAACTACTAGTTTTGTTTAAAAAAAATAAAATCTATTTGGTGAAAATTTGAAATTTTAATGCAGTACTATTTAAATTTCAGGGAAAAAATAAGTAGGTGTCTATCTGACCACCCTAACCACAATAAAATGATAATATTTTTTTATAAGATTTTAGAAATAAGTAGAGGACTCATGTCCTGATGTGATACATATATTTTTGTAATTTTTTCCAAGCAAATAATTAATCATGATTTTTTATTACAACTTTTAAAAATATAAAAACCCATATGTTTGACCACCTTAACTTGGTCAAAACTTCATGAAATTCATTTTTCTTTTAATCCTATAGTATGCTAACATAGAATGTGACGGATGTTTTGGATTCAAAAAATGTGATACTATTTGAAAGCTATAGATGTTTTTCAATCCTCTATCAATTAGGACTTTAGTCATAATTTGAATAGAAAATGAATAATAATTACTTATTAAATTAAAAGTAAAGCATAATTTATATTGGTGGAAATTTGAGAATCTCCTTTAAAAACCCTTTTTGTTTCATGAATTTTGGGTAAAAAAAAAGTCGTCAGCCACATACCCATCATATTGCCACTTTTTGGCTCATCATGATCCTGCACATATCCAATAGCTATTGCAAAGAAAGAGGATGAAAATCCTTATTGCTCACACTACAAAAAAGAAGGGAACAAAGATGCAAAGTGTTGGAAATTGCATCTTGATAAAAAACCGAAGTGGTTCAAGGATCAAAAAGGTAAGCAGAAGATTGCAACTATTGTGCAAAACCTCAGATCAGGTTCTAATGATGAAACCAAGATTTCAGTTGTGGGTATCAAAGGTAATACTCCTATTGTCAGTACTTATGCTTCTTCTCTAAGCTATAATGAAGTACTATTGAAAGTAAAAGGAATGAATTGTTTAATATAAGGGCTATTGTTAAGCATACCAAGATTGATACACTCATAGATAGTGGATCACAAGTGAATTTAATCTTTGAACAAGTTGTTAAGAAATTGGGATTAAAAACAACACCTCGTCCTAAGCCATATCCATTGGGTTGGGTGAATGATAATGCTCGGTTACATGTGTCACAATAGTGTAAACTCCAGTTTGCAATCACATCCAAGTTTGTAGATGAGGTAGAGTTAGATGTAATTTCACTTGACATCTGTGGGATGATTTTGGGAAGTCCTTATTTGTATGATAGGAAGGATATTTTCTACAGGGAACATAATAGATATCATTTTTTTAAAGATGGAATTGAATACATGGTGAAAGCTCATCACATGAAGAATGACAAATCTATTGTAAACATAGGGCATTTGAAGATGATTGTAAATGCAAGAAATGCTTTAACCCTTATGTTTGTAACAACTAGTGATACTAAGCATGGTGATTCTAATCATGATAAAGTGTCACAAATAGCACAGTATGAGGAACAGTTGCAATCAAAGTCAGGCCTTCAGCCAAAGGTGGAAAAAGAGGGTTTGAATGCTTCATTTTCTAATGATGTTCCTGTTTAAGAGATCTGACACATTGATACTTTCTCTTTCACATCATTATATTCAGTATTGTTGCTTATTATTCTATTAGCTAGTTCTATGTGGATAGTGGATGCGACAATGAATATTGATGAATATAAAGTTGAAGGAATGATTGATTGTATCAACAATCCTATCTCATTTTTCATCTTGGTTGTGATGGGACAAATGTTTAAAATTCCAACCAGGTGGAGGTGATAATGGGAAAGTGAGGCGACAATTCCCTCACTTCAATTGTACATAAAACAATAGACCTTTTGGTGGTCCAAAAGCTTCTCAATGGGGAGGAATGATCCAGTGGATCCAGAATACATAAAAATTTCATAGTCTTAGAATTCATCCAAATCAGCATCATTGGATAGAGCTCGTTGACATGATCCTGATGCAACTTGAATGGGCCCAAAAGGAGTCTGTATGTAGAAGTTATGCTCAGTCAAAGGTTTGGTCAAATAGGCAAATTAGGTGTTCAAAAAGTAAAAAAATGATTGTCTTAGAATGAAACAAAAATGTTGTCAAGTTGTAGTACGTGTGCTGATTCTGAAACTATATTCAGTTTAAAAAATGGAGCTCATATGTGAAAGTTACGGTTGGTCAAAGGTTGGTCAAAAGTTTGACTCTGGTCAACTAATGATATCAACAAATGTACAATCAACATGATGATGTGGCAGGAGTGGTGAATTGGCATAAATATATATTAAACCATAATTAATAAAGAAAAAAACACGTATGGTTTAAAAGAACGGATTTTGAAATATTTTGGAGATTTTTATGTAATTAAGGGGAATTGGTTGGAATTTTTACTTGTAAATGAGAGATATGCAATCTTTGCAAAATAATATGGTTAAATCCATATTAGCAAATAAATTTGTATAAAAAGGGGTCTTATTTTCTTATAAAGGAGGTAGAATTTTCTTGAAGAGAAATTATTGGGGGAAGTTCATTTTGGGAGAAATAATTCTTTGGAGGAGAATATTGTAAGTATGAAGGCCTTTTGAGTGTCTTCAAGTGTTGAGAGGAGATTGTGAGAAATTTTATGTAGGTTTTGGAGCTTGGATATTGTAACAAGGCAATTCGATTGCTTGGCAACTTTAATAAAGCGATCCTACTTGAGAAGCGGACTCAGAGACATAGTCCTAATTGGACGAACTCCATTATCAACCTGCACGTTCTAATCTTCTATCTTATTCTTCTATCTTCTATATATAATTGTCTCCATTTCTTTTCATTTTTCAATTCAAATTTTGATTTCTAATTACAACATTATAGTAGTTAGATAATATTTTCAAGTTCTGTAAATTTTATTGAACTAGTTTTACATTTTCAATGGTTAAGAAGCATAATCACACAATATTGCCTAGATCGGGAAAAACTATAATTCGAATCAATTTACATGTTAATTTTGTAAACTCTAATTACATATCAAATTGGTATCAAATCCCATTTTGTAGGAAATTGCATAAGTGAATGTTAACCAGGTTGAAATTGAAGCAAGGAGAAGGTGCACTTACCGAGATCAATCCTGAGATCAGAAAACGAAGGACTTTTCCACAAGCAGAGATGACAGCTGAACAAAGTCCTATAGAGCTTGATGAGAAAGCTTTCCAAAAATAATTTCTTGAAATGAAGGCTATGGTGGAATTTCTTTTCCAAGAAAGGCAAGAACAATAGAGGAAAAAGGAACTCAAGAAAAAAAAAGAGGAAGGTGAATCTTCAAAAGATGACAAAGGTAAAGGAGTAGGAGGTGGTAGTGACCCTCTTAAACCTCCATCTTCCTGTTCTTCATCTTCTTCATCCTCTTCTTCCTCTTTTTCTAACTCTTCTATCTATCATTCTATCCATTTCTTTTCATTTTTCAATTTAAAATTTGATTTTTAATTACAACATCATAGTAGTTAGATAATCTTTTCAAGTTTTGTAAAGTTTATTGAACTAGTTTTACATTTTCAACGGTTAAGAAGCATAATCATGCAATACTGCCTAGATTGGGAAAAATTGTAATTCAAATCAATTTACAAGTTAATTTTGTAAACTCTAATTACATATCAGCATAGGAAGTTGTTCCACTACCTTAGCTTCCTTACAATCAAATCCTTCAGGTTCCTATCCACGGTGAGACCATACACTTTGCAAGGGATTGATCATATGCACAGATGCATTCCAATGTGGTATATTGGTTAGGAGGACTGATTCAAGAGGGGATTGTGGGGCCAAACATTGAGCTATCATGGCTACTCTATGCATGGTCTTCACTCTTGAGACAAATTGTGTTTTTTACATTAGCACTAGTACTCTTCCCTAATGGTCGGGGAGCACACCTAGATAGAGGCCTAGTCCACATGATTAGACAGATGGAGCACCACAGGATAGTATACACCTAGGGCCACAACATCTTGGCATATTTATATTATGATCTCGAGAGGTTTTCATATCACAAGGTAGATAGTATGGTGCAATGTACGCTTTTGTAGGAGTGGTGTCTAGAGCATATCACATGCACCAGACTAACAAGATTCCATTTAGTATCAGCCATTAGATATTGTCATACATTTAGTTATTCGCTAAGATGGGCATGGCAGTCCATAGATCTTCTATATTGGAGAGTCAAATTTGACCACCTAGATCAGTAGGAGATCTTGTGGAGACCATACCAGTTGATACCATAGTGGTTAGATGAGACTCGGTAGATGAGGAGGATACAGAGGGATAGATTTCTTTTTGAAAGACATGATTACATAGTATGACCATTCTAATACAATCGCTTCATGTGATAGTTTGGACAGATTCAGGTAGCACCCATAGCACGGTCTTTTTTTAGGTGATTGATGCAGAGTTCCTAAAGGTTGGGAGATACCAGATGATTCAATGCTAATGTTGTCATCCCTAGTGACCCCGATGTGATGATAATGGCATTCCCCCAGTCTTTGATGTTGATGACATCAGTACTATAGATACATATGAGGAGTGGTGGATAGTAGCACGACCATCTCCAGTGTTCCCCATGGATTGGCCGATAGGCTATGCAAGACCACTCCTAGATCAGAGGGACTAGGAGGATGATATAGCTTAAGATATAGGGATCATGTCTATTGACCTATTCATAAATGAGATAGATGAGGACTACGATGAGATAGTAAACCCTAATTATGAGGGAGAGGAGGAGGTCAAGGAGGAGGATGAGGAGGATCCGATGAGTGAGGGCAGTGACATGGAAGATGAGGGTCCAGTTGCCCACGAGTGGGGAGATCCATCTCCCATTCATGTTACTAGATCATAGTCGATAGCCATGGCACATGCCAACATTCACCAGCCTAGAGAGGCTAACACATCCACCATGCCTCCTGTATAGGATGAGGCTATCTTTACATAGCCAACCGTAGATCTAGGTGATGACATTTTATTTATGATTATGCTTATGCTTTAATTATTATGCTTTTGATTTTCATATATATATATATATATCATGATGTGTACTAATTAGATTTATGATTTCTATCTTGTAGGTGTTGTGAGAGATTTACAAGACCTCTACTGACAAGTCGCTACAGAGATAGTGCCTCCCATTCTTAGAGATGAGGCTACTGACTACATTCCCCCACCCATCATGGATTGGGATCAAGAGTTGTCCAAGCCTTATGTTTGACTGTGATCATTGTATGATGGCGCTACTAGGTGCACACACCGAGCCTTGGTTTCCTATGAGGAGATCTGATCATCTCGAGGTCCAATGGAGGTTGAGAGACTCCATGCAAAGGTAGCCAGGCTACATGAAGAGAGAGATTGCATAGAGGTTGTCAGATGGGATACTACGATAGTTGGATGACCATAGGGCCTACAATATGCATTGGACACTCTTATTAGTTCACGATCACCATCACATACCATTGTCTCTCAACTAACTATCTCTAGACAAATGCAATCACCAAATCCTAAGGGATCCAATAGTCACAAGCCACATTAGCATTGTATATATTGATGACATGTACTTAAAACTTTGGAATATATATGAGCATTCGATGTTTGATTATTTATCCTTATGTGTTTTATGTTAAATGGCAATATGATTTATCAGATAATCTTTGTAAGACTATTCAATAAATGTCTCCATAATTTAACATTCTTTGTGTGATCTAATTAAAACTATTCCAATTTCATTTAGATGTGACATTGTGATTAGGCATGTTATGTTAAATTAAATGCACTTATGATCTAATTAAAGAGAATTAAATGCATGTAAGGATCTAATCTAACACAACACACAAGATGGACTTGAACAATATGAAACCTAAAGTAACCACCTAAAATTTAATTTAAATAATTATTTTAGTATTCAAGATAGACAAATAATTGTTTTTCAAGAACGAAGCAATGCGAGAGCATATAGAATGTCATCTACTAACTCTAGCACCACTACTTTATCATCCATACTATTCAAGAAGATTAGACATAATACCAGCATAGATGCATGGAATTTATAGGTTCTTTAAGAGGTGTGTCATCTATTTCTATTAACGTATATGCTCTAGACCTTTAACTTTCATCGATTATATAAGGTCCTAACCAATTAGGGCTGAAATTTCCTTTTTTAGTCTGGGAAATATTGACGTTACGCTAATTCTCACATAACACCAAATAACCTTTATTGAATCAGCGAGCTATAATGTTATCATTGTAACTATGATGCATTCATCTAGAATAAGTTTGACGATGCTCAAGAGCATTAATGCACTATTCATCAAGCATTTCAAGCTGATACAAACATTGTTCCTTATAAGTATTGTCATCAATGATTCCTTGAAGAGAGATTCTTAATGAAGGAATCTCTAACTCCAAGGGCATTATTTCCTTGGTTCTATAGACAAGGTTATAAGAGGTATTCCTAGTTGATGCTCTAACATTCGTACAATAGGCCCATAACACATATGTTAGTTGTGTGTGCCAATCTTTATTGTGTTTTTTGACCGTCTTTCTTAGGATTTTCTCGATGGTTCTATTAGTTGACTCGGCTTGACCATTAGATTGTGGGTAGTAGCTTGTTGAAAAGTGATGTTGTATGTTAAACATTTCTAAGAACTTCTTCACATCCTTATTCTTAAATGGTGTCCCATTGTATGAAACTAAAGTGGAAGGAAGTCCAAAGCAAGCAATAATGTGTTTCAATATGAATTGACATATTACATCAGTAGTTGTTGAATGAAGGGGGATTGTTTCCACCCATTTGTGAAATAATTTATTGCAGTAATTTTAAATGTATGTCTAGTAGAGGAGGAAGGTGAAATTTTTCCAATGATATCCAAGTCCCACACCGACAAAGTCCAAATAGGAACTTTTGCATGAAGCTCGAAAGTAGGAATGTGAATTAGTTTGCTATGTTCTTAATGTTTGTAACATTTCTTAACATATTCAAAGCAATCTTGTTCCATATTCCTCTAGTAATATCCTATACGGATTAACTTTTGAACTAATGATCTTCCACCAAAATGTCCCCCACAAGCACCTGCGTGGGCTTCCTCAAGTGCTCTGGGGATTTCAGACTATTTAAGGCATCTAAGCAAGAGATAGTCGAATGACCTCTGATACAACACATTGGAAAGGATTATATATTTAGATGCAAGCTTTCGAAGGTGGGCTCTAGTATTCTTAGTTATTGGCTCAAGAAAGGTACTATTTTTGAAATAATTAAATATCAGTGTGTACCATTCACTAGAGCTTTCCATGGTGATTTCTAATACTTCTACTTTAGAATCAATCGGTGGTTTAATAATTGTATAGAAAAAAAATGTGAAATATTTTGAAGGATCTTGAGGAGATATCAGAGAAGCCGAATTCCCCATTAAATCCACATGTCGATTATCTTTCCATGGGATGTTTCCAATGGTAAAGGAATCAAACTTCTCTAACAAAGTCATTATGAGATCCTTGTATTTTGACAATTTATCATGTTTTGATTGATATGTTCCATTTATTTGTTTAATGACTAATTGTGAATCACCAAAAATTTTAATGTCTCGGGCTCCCAATGTTCAAGAAGTGCATAACCCAACAATTAATGCTCCATACTCCATTGTGTTGTTTATGCATAGGAAGTGTAAGTGATAGGATAAGGGAATAGGCTTATCTCCAGGTGGGGCTATGATAACTCCCATGCCAGAGCCTATTTTGCACTTAGATCTGTCAAAATATAATTCCCATGTATCTTCATGTTCCTAAATAGTCAACACACTCTCATTAGGAAATGCTTCTTCATTAGGTAATGCTGAGTTAGAAAGGGCATCAACTAAATGGCTGGTCAAGGCATGTCCTTTAATTGCTTTTTGTTAAACAAACTTAAGGTCAAACTCAACCAACAACATAACCCATTTAGCTAAGCATCCTGATAAATCAGTTTTAGCAAAAGATGTTTTGAAGGATCAAACTTCATCATCACATGTATTTCAGCATTCAATAAATATTGTATCAATTTACTAGTAGTGAATAAAAGAGCCAAACATTATTTCTCTATCATTGTATATCATGTCTCATAATCAATCAAAGTTTGACTAATGTAATAAACAGGATGCTCTTTACCATTTTCATCTTGTTGAGCCAACAATGTTGCAAGAGAATGGGCTGATGTTGCTATATACAAGATGAATGGTTTATCTCACATAGAGGTTTGTAAAACAAGTAGAGTAGCAAGGTAATCCTTCAAACTCTCAAAAGCTTGTTTACAATCCTCATTCCAATTAAACTACACCTCTTTCTTAAGGAGATGTGTAAAGGGTAATGTTTGATCCGATAAGGATTCTACAAAATGTTAGATAGCTTGAATTCTTCCTTGTAAAGTGCGTAATTGAGAAGTGTTTCTAGGAGGTGGCATGTTAACTATAGCATCAATTTTATTTGTGTCCACCTCAATGCCTCTGTGAGATATGATAAAACCTAAAAGTTTTCCACTATCTACACCAAAGACACACTTTTTTGGATTCAATCTCATGTTGTATTTTTGCATTCACTCAAAGACATTCTGAAGGATATTCACATTATCTTGTTGAGTTAAAGATTTTTCTAGAATATTATCAACATAATCTTTCAAACTCTTATGTATGTAATCGTGAAATATCAATGTCATAGCTCATTTATATGTTGCACTTGCATTCTTCAATCCAAAAGGTAAACTGACCCAAAAAAAAATTCCCCAAGCTGTTGTAAATCTTGTTTTATATTGATCTTGAGGGTTAATAAAGATTTGATTATATCTAGAAAATCCATCCATGAATGACAACAAAGCATGTACCGTAGTCAATTCTACTATCATGTCGATATTAGGAAGGGGAAAGTCATCTTTTAAAGATGCTTTATTTAAATCTCAAAAGTTCGTACACATCCTAATATGATTGTCCAGTTTCACAACTCTGATAATGTTTGAGATCCAAGGATAATAATTTACAGGATGTATAAAACTAGCTTTGAGGAGCTTCTCAATCTTGGCCTTAACCAACAAGTCTATCTTAAGATTAATCTTTCGCATCTTTTCTTTGACAGGCTTAGCATTTTTAGTGAGAGCTATGTTGTGTGTTACAATCCTAGGGTCAATTCCCAGCATATCCAAATAAGTCCAAGCAAAATTTTTAGGAAAGTTATGAAGTAAATTTACATGGTCCTCTTGTATTTCATCATCATGGAACTTTCCTATCTTAATCACTTTTTCTTCATTGTTAATATCCATCGATATGTCCATGATATCTCCTAAAGGAAGTGCATTTTGTTTCAGGAATTCAGGGTTGTATTCTTCGTTGTTCTTTTCAATCTTATTACTTTCCTCTTCTCTATATTTTTTCTTGGCACTAATCATAGCACATGTAACCTATTTCTTTTCAAGAGGAGTAAATGGTTTGTCATAAATTCCTACCATTTCTTTCAAGGCTCCATCATCTTCGAAAAACTCCAATGATGCTTCATAAGTTGTATCAATTAATTCTGGATGCTTCAAGGGGAGAGTTGTTTTAGGATTACACATGATGGTGTTGATGTTTAGTGAGGGTCTTTTTGTTGCTTGTGTTATTTTAGAAGGACAATATCCCAAACCACTTTTTGTTTCTTGTGTATTAGGTTCTATAGGAACATAGATTCCTTGTTATTTCTTTCCACATCCTTTTTCCACTATAGCCAAGTTGTTTCATGAACTCATAACCTTTTCCATTTATTTTGGATTTGGTGTTTGTTGATAATCTATCTCATCAAAGTTTGTTGTGTAGCTTGTGTCTTCTTCTAGAGTAGATGAGGTAGATGCTGGAGTTTTTTCTTCCAAATTTTGCATTGACATCACCATTGGTTGCTTTTTTTTATCATCTTCTTTTGTTGTTATTTTGTATTCTCCCATAAATGAAGGTGTGAACTCCAATGAACCCCAATCATTGTCCAATAATTTTGACACTTTTTCCATCTCTTATTTTTCCTCTTCCCTAGGTTCTATGTTCAATGTTGGAATTAATGTGTTTAGAGGAGTTGTCATTCCTTTTTCAACTTGTAAGCAACTTTTAGGCTTGGGGTCTAATTCAACTTGGTATACTTTATTGTTATATAAATACTTCGTGATACAATGAAGATTCAAAGGCACCGCATGCATCTCATGAATCCAAGGTCTTTCTAAAAGAAGATTATATGAAAGATCATGAGGCATAACATGAATAAGAGTTTGTATGGTAGCCTTTCCAACTATAATAGGTAAATTAATCACACTAAGCGGTTGCTTTCCTATATTTCCAAATCCTTGAATCAATAAGGAATCAGCTTCAATTCTTGATTTATCCATGCCAAGTCTATCTAAAAGATTCCCACTGCACACATTAAGGGCATAGCTATTATCAAAAAGATTCTTATCCTATTGAATATGGCTATTATCATGAAGGCACCATGTTTCTTTCTCATCTCCAAGGGAGGTAGCTTGAATGTTGGTGAAAGTAATGTCTACGTTAACCACATTCATCTCTTGAATTAGAGATGCCACATCATTTGCATTTGTATTAGAAGGGATCACAAATTGTTGTAAGGATGTTTGAAGCATAGTGTGATAATTAGGTGAGTTTTGAATCAAATCCCATAGGGATATTTTTGTGAGAGTATTCTTAAGTTGTTTGAAAATATCATACTCCTTTCCACTATTTGAAGGCAAATGAGGGGCACTAGGCAAGATGAAGTTAGGAAAAGGTAAATATGTTGAGGTTGTTTGTCTTGGTTGTGGATTATTTCTAGTGTTATATGTATGAGCAATTGTATTATAACTTCATTGTTGTGAAACATTGTTCTTAGGTGGTTCAAGGGTGAAAATAGGTTTATTTTGAGTTTAAGGTTTGTGTGAAGGTGGGTAAAGGACAAGTTGAGGTTGAATCACATTAACATATCTTAGTTTCAGTTTTTCATAACAAGCCTTAGTGGATGAAATTTGTGTGATGAAATCCTCAAGGGCCTCATCTAACATGTCAAATTCATCACTACTAAAAGGATTGAAGGTTATGTTAACTTGGAAAAAGAGATTTGACATATTCAAATGACTATGCTATCTCTAAGTGGTTCAATAGTTTGTAGGTGTTTTTGGTTTTGTTTTATAACAAATTCCAAATGTAATCTAATCTAATTGAACTATGAACTAATGTTGGAAATAATAATCTAATTCTATCCACAATTGTAATGAATCTAAATTAAGCTAGATTTATTCAAATGCATGTATTAGAAACTCTGCAAGATGAAACAAAAATGTAATGAAAACAAACTGAAGCTCAGAAACTTAGTTTTAAATGTTGTGAAATGCAGTTTTAGATATGTACTAGGACTAAATCACCTAGAAGGGCGTATGAGTCCTAGTCAGGGTTTTTTGCACAATTTAAAAAAAAAAATAAGTGTTTTCTATGCTTTTTGGTTTGAGTAATATCTAGACTAAATGCAAATGCATATTTTTGATGAAATTCACTAATGCAAGATGCAAAAAATTCAACCTATATGAACTTTCACTAATGCAAGATTAAGAGACCCTAGATGCAAATTAACTAGTGAAAACCCTAATACAAAGTTAATGCAAGAAAGATCTATGACTATGATGCACTCCAAATTAGAATAAAGATGTTCTAAATGTAGGTTCACCAAAGTTATTAGTTGAAAAATGGATGCCTCGATGGTTTAGGACATAGAACACCAAGTTTCTCCTAATATCATTCAAGGAAAATCCTAGAGATCTCAATCCAAGGATAGGAATGGGGGAAAGAGATTTGAAATAGGGGTATTCTAGGGTCTGATTTATGACTACAAGAGGGTTCACCACCAAGCTAGGGCCTAGAAAAACTAATGAAATGCAAGACCTAATTATGAAACTTAATGATATGCAAGACTTAATTAAATAACCTAGAAAAGGGTGTAAATCATAACAGAAGACTGAGAATTTAGAAGTGTGCACCTAGAAACCTAATTATGCCTAGAATGAGCTATGAAACACTAAAAATGTTGCTTTAGGGCATACTAGGACTCATATGCCAGTCTACACATATCATTCCCATACTAGGGTTTCTAGTCTAGAACAGGTTTTTGATAGTATAGATTCAAGATCTACAAAAATCTAGAAATTTTCTTGTAGTGGGACTCATATGTCACTTTTGACATATTAGTCTCGTTCTTCTTTGTTGGAAAGTTAAAGTTTGGATCTGCTCTCCAATATTTGCTCTTCCTTCCCAATCTAATTTTTGGATCTGAACTTGTAAAAAGACTTGTAAAATAGAATATAGAGTTTATTTGCTTATGGTGGGTTTTCCTCGATCAAAGCCCTAGTTTGGTAATTAAACCTTGATAAAAATAATGGATCTTGAATGTAAACATGACAATAAACCCTAACGTTAAGTGTGTATAAGATTAGGAAATTTGAAATGCAATGCAACCCTATTCTAATGTGGTAGAATGAGATGCATGAATGAAGCATGAACATGAATGACTCACTTTGGGAAATGTCTAATCACCCTAATAAGTCACAATGATGCATCCACCTTAGGCTAAAAGTAGAGCGATAAGGGAGGATGGAATCACTTAGGAAACAAGTCATTAGGCTTGCTTTATGGCTAGTTGCATCTCCCCAACCTAGAATCCATCATGATTCACCATAGGCAACCATAATCAACCCTTGACAATGCTATATCTTGGATGAAAGTGAGGTTGAAGACCTGCAAAAACACAATAATGTTGCTCCAAGGCTTCAACTTTGTTGATTATTTGCTCTTGAATGCTCTTGTGAAGAATGATTGAGTGCTTGTGAATGCTTGAATCTTGAAATTTATCTCTTAGAATTGAAAATAATGACTTAAAGGCTTTCTTATATAGGTAATACACCTAATTTACCGTCATTTAGATCTCAAAAGCAGACATCAACCAAAAATTTGAATTATAAACTTGAATTTCTTACTCAAACCTTAAAAGGGCCCAAATGGGACTCATACGCCACTCCTGGTATATGGGTCCCACCTAGGGGGACTCATATGCCAAAAGTGGCATATGAGTCCCAACCTAGTTTTTTGGGGTGGGTTGTAAGAATTTTTAATGCATTTATGGATTTTGTTGAAATTTTGGTCTAAATGAGCCTCAAGATCCAAAATAAAGGGTCTTAGGGGCCTATTAATGATGAATTAAAGGGTATTTAATGAAAGGGTACTAAAATAGGTCTAGATTAAATGAGAAATTGCACTATCTCCAAGAAGGGAGTATAGTTTCTATTATTACACCTAGGATCAATTTCCTTTTCCTAGAGAATCATTTAGGATGCAGACTAGCAAGGTGATTAGATTAACTTTCAACCTTGTAGGTGAGTCAATTATACCTAGATCTACATCTTTTGAGTGTTAGATATGAATTAGAATTGATTTTCCTTGATTAACCTCATTAGACTATTTTCCCTAATATGAAAATCCAAGATTTTGATAATTGAGACATTGTAACAAAAATTTAGCAGAATATTGGAGAAAGGAAGAGTTTTGTGTACCTGTCCTATAAATTTGGATTCAAACTAAATAGGAGGATGTTAGAACCATATGGCATCTATGTCCTTGTAGAGATATTTCATTCTTATTTTTCATATTCCTCTGATGCGGATCAAAGCTTCCCAGTTTTTCCTAGAAATTTCTTGGATCATTATCATATATTTTTGTAGGTGAGTTTTTGTGGCTTGTCAAGGTGTAGGGTTTTGAATGGAACAATGAAAAATGGATCTTCAAGCTTCCTTTAATCTTTTCCAAATCTAAAACCTACACATTCAAAGAGAGAGGAAAGGTTGTGTCATTTAAGGGCTTTCCTTACTCAAACCTTGTGTTAGGATTTCCAATTCCAAAATAGCCATTGTAAATGAGGAAAGATAAATGATAGGAAGGAATGATGAATCAATAAAGTGCTAAAATTCACCACTTAACCATAGATTTTTGGCACCAATGCACTTCTCTGGCTTTTCTAGGGTTTTTCACCTAAAAGGAGAGAGGTAGGGCTAAAAATGCTAAGGGCTTCATTCAAATTATGTTATGTATGTTGTTATCTAAGCTAAATGAAGTGAAATAAACGAAAGTGATTTATATGACTGATTATAAATGCAAAACTAAGATTTAAGCTATGTTGGAAAATGCACTATGATATGCAAACAATGAACTATGAATGGATGAAATGAATCAGAGTGCACCTAGGCAAGATTTGAGGAATCTGGAATGTCCTAAATGTTGTCTGAAATTACTAAAAAGTAAATAGTGTGAGTCATTCACCTAGGGTGGCAAATTAGTCCTGCTACTAGTGAAAAATTGTTGAGAACCAGTTTCTAACTTTCGGGATTCGAAATCTGACAAAACCTATATTTTCAATCTTAAGGTGGGACTCATTCGCCACTGGTGGCGAATCAGTCCTTTCCCAAAATTCTAAGAAATTAGGAGAAAACTCTACAACACCAGATATGGAAATGTCTGCTTGTCAGGTTGTCAAAGTCAATTCTATAGGAAACAGACAGAAAACCTTCTCCAAGCTTGAAAAATGATTGATTTGACTTAAAGCACCTAGTTCACTTGTTGACCAATCTTCAATCACCTAAATTCTTGTTAAATCTGCATACCTAGGTCTGTAAACACACATGCAAGAGGGAAAAAATGGTTAAGGGTTAGCAAATAGGGGTTTTCCTTGGTCAAACCCTAGTTTGGTAATCAAACCCTTAATGAAATAATGAAATGCAAGAGAATGATAAACTAACATGCAAATTCTATCAACTTACCAAATCCTTAATGATGAAAATATGTAGTGTTAATGGATGCTCCAAAATGCTTGAATATTGTTTGATTTGATGTTGTAAGATGCTTGAATGCTTGAGATTGCTTGAATATGATGTGTGAATGTTGGAGGATATAAAATGAGGTGAAAATCACTTATTTATACAATCTTGTGCCTTAGAAACCCATTCATACCTCATCACAAGCCAACATCAACTGATTTTGAATAAAAACCCAAAAGGAAATTTAAAATATTTTGAATTTGGAGCCAAGGGGGACTCATTTTCCACCCATGGAGAATGGGTCCCACCTAGGACCTGAAAAATGGGTGTCAGGAATTATCTTGTATTTAATGTTGTTTGTTAGGCTTACATTCAAAAATGCACTTAATTAAGCTTTATAAGGGCATAAAGGGGTCAAATAAAGCATAAAAAAGGGGTGAATGGTGAAGTTATGCCTAGAAAAGCATGAGAGCTTGTTACAAGACTTTAAAATAGAACTTTTTTAATGATAAAAAGGTGATTTTTAAGTGAATTGTAATGAATAGAGTCTAGAAGAGTGTATAAATGCTTTACAACACTTCACAACACCTTCACAAGATGTCATTATTTGAATTTTAGTACCTAAATATTCATGTTCAAGCCATGTTACATCATAAAATTAGAGCAAAATAGACCAAACATCATGAAGCAAGGCCTAAAAGACCATGAAAATGACAAGGGTCCATTTTTCTATGGTGCACCACCCACTTCAATGGATTCCTTGATCTACCTACAAAATGGTTAGACAATGATAATATGAAGAGCATAAACTCACTTTTACATGGTGTTTAAATATGAATTACTACAATAAATCACATCACCATCATAGGTGGCAAAAAAATTAGAAAATCAGAGTTAGAAACTTGACTGAATAAGTTATCTATATTATTTCAAAAAATTAGAATCTGTAGAAAATTGAATGTAGTTTCTAAACCTCAATGCAGTAGTACTTAAATTTTAGGGAAAAAATATTAGGTGCCTTCACAAACAATGATAATATGAAATGCATAAACTGCACATAGGATGTTTTATCAATGAAAGTGTTTAAATATTGAATCGTAACATAATTCAAATACAAATTCATATTTGGAAAGTTGTTACCCTCTTGAATTTCTGATAGTGCTCTTGACAATAATTTGTCCAATGATTACCTAGATGATGCTAGATAGATTTTAAAAGATGTAATAACTAGGTATTTCTTGTAAATTAGATCCCAATAGCTGACATTTGCAACTTGAATTAAAAATAAAAGTGTTGACACCGACATATTTGAATTTGGGGCTAGAAAAAATAGGAGGATGTTGCTACCATAGGATATCCCCATACTAGCCCTTTTTTTCAAAATTTAAGGTGTCAGGGAAAAATTAAATTAGATAAATGAATTTATTTTCCACTTGCAATTTATCGGTAGTTATTAAAATTAGGCCATAGAGTGCATAATTTAGGAAATTAGGGGGTCAATTAGGTCCAATAACTTAAGGGGGAGAAAAATATAGTGTGAAATATTCAAGGGTGACAATTTTTTATGCTATATTTAGCCCCCACTTTAGTGAGAATATGGACTTATGCTCAAACTCACACTAAAGTAGAAAATATATGTCAAGATGGGTTTGATTTTCCAAATGTTTGAGAGATAGGATGACAAAGGATCTAGGGGAAGTGTGTAAGCCCCCATGATCCAAGATCCCATGCCAATACAAAATAAACACAAAGGAACACACACATGTATGAAATGTAGCAAAACAACATACACAAACACACACAATGTCAAAATAAAAATGAAAAAGGAGGATATGGAATAGCAAGTTGTGTTATGCTAGGTAATACACCAAAGGAATTCATGACTCACAAACTCACAAAGTCTGATATTTGCTAGGTGAATCACAAATAGAAGGAAACACAAACTAATGATTTTTTTATATTCACTAGGTGATCCCCCACGACAAGGATAGAAAAGTGAGAAACATAAAAGGTCTATTGAAGTTCGATATTCACTAGACCTATGCACCCATTGACAACCATACCAAGAGTTATACTCCCTAATAACTCTAATAAGGTGCCACAAAAATAATCGAAATGTTATGCCAACACAACACTAAGTTTGAAATGTTATGCCAATGCACCACTAAGTCCAATGCATGTGAAAAAAGTGAAGTAATTTTTTTTTTGCCAATGCACCACTAAGTCCATGCATGTGAACAAAGTAAAGAAAAATTCCAATGTATGCCCCCCCTTAAAATGTCAACTTACTTGCTTTTTTGGTATTTTAAGGAGAAAGAGGGCAAGAGGGGATCCTTAAAAATAATGCATACCTCCCAAAACAGTTATCCTTTCCTCTGAAGTGTAGAGATAAGGACAACCACACCAAGGAATATCATGTTGCTACCATGAAAAATATGGTTGCATTTAAGATTGTACAACCATGAATGGAAATGAGAAAAACACATAAAGCTAAAAATTCCACATAGTGATGAGCAACACGATAGGATGAAGATTATTATTGATTAGAAGAATTAGGTGCATCAACACATGGAAGAGAACCACAATCCTTGCGTTGTATTTCATTACTCAAGCCCCTGCATTCATTGGTAGAATAACCATGCACTTTCAATGATATGCATATAATGAGTTTTTGTTATAAAATTTATTTCATGTTTTATTTATAATTAAAGGAGTCATTCATTTCTCTTGTGAAGAAAAAATTTATTTATTACCACAAGATGTCATACATATAGAAGATGATAAAGCATTAGATGAATATGGAGATGAAAGTTGGAAACCTAGACCTTTCTTGGAAACATACGATATAGAATTCTCTTGATCCCTATCATTTTGTTTCATGTTTTCATTATATCCATGTTTAGAAATAATTTTGTATCCAAGACCATAACATGCTTCCAAATCAGATGAAGATATTTTATGTACATGCATCTAAGAAGGATTGGATTCTTCATGAGCACACAAATCCTTTTTTATTTTCTTAAAGTAAAGAATCCTCCACCCATAAGGGATGGGAGTTGAAGAGCCCCCATCATGAGCATGAGGTGATGTTGTTGATGTAGAACCAAGTTGATTGAAAATGAAACACAAGACTGTTTTGGCTTAAATTGAGAGATTTTGTACTCTCCCATAGAGGAGGTTGTAAAACATAATGAACCCCAATCATCCCCAAAACATGTGTTTGAAGATGAATCATTAGCATGACAAAAAAAATATATTTTACTCTTTAGACTTAGATGACAAGATTTTAGACACCCCTTTGAAAGAAGGTGTACAATCTAACAGCCCCAAATCATCATCAAAATATTTTATCATGGGTGAAACATATTCTTTTTTTTGTTTGACATGTATGCCCGCTTTACTTTTGAAGTTAGAATAAAATTATTAAGAGAGTTGGAAGTTTTATGATCATCTTGGATGTGAAATATAGCTTTGTTCACATGCCTTAATCACACACACACACACACACACAGAGATATATATATATATATATATATATATATATATATTCATACTTCATCTCATAGTGGAGAGTAGATGGGACTCCCTTCATGGCATGAATCCATAGTCTACCTAGGAGAATATTATATGAAAGAGGAAATGGCATGATATGGACAAAGATAGGAAAAACCGCGGGCCCAACCTTAATGGGTAGTGTGATTATTCCTAATGATTTCTTATCAACATTGTCAAAGCCACAAATATTAACATCATTGGGTTCTATAAGATTCTTGTCCACACTAATTTTATCTAGGAGGTTAATGTTGTGATATCAAAATATTTAACCTATTCTAAGCAATTAAAGTGCAAGGGAAAATATAATGAAACACCTCAAGATTAGCCTAAGGAATTTGAAAATACAAAGAGGAAAATGTTAAATGAAGATAACTGATTATACCTTCCTCCTTGCAGCTGAAACTCCTTGGTTGGCCCTTGATTTGGATTGATATGTATGCTCCTTGATGGCTCTTGATGTGGCTAAAAATGAAGGATTTGACTATATGCTTGGATGCAAATGCAAGTGAATGTAATTGAAGGCTAGATGAGTGCACAAAATGGTAGCATGTAGTTATAAAATGGCTAAAATGTTGAAAATGCCCTTGAGGAGGGAGTATTTATAGGAGAATTTGAATTCTCTAGAGAATTCAACGGTTGAGATTGATCCAACAAGGCCAAGATGAAGGGCTATGGTGGGTTGAGAACCCACAAGCCCTCACATCTTGACATGTGGAAGGTGAAGTGGCTAAGGGGAGATGAGGTGGAAGTGAGGTGGCCAAAAGGTACATGATGTGGAGGAAGTACAAGTACCATGCAAGTACATTGGGAGATGGGAAGAATCTTGGGTGAATAAAAGTGAATTAAAAATTCACAATAATTGGAAGAATCTGGTGGATAAGACAATGTTCCCAAAAGGTGGGAATTTGCCACATGTGACTTGATGTGACAAGTCAAAGGTTCTAGAAGGTGCATGGGAAAAGGGGATTCTAGAAGGAATAAAATGTGAATTAAAAATTCACATGGGGAAGAGAGGAGCCTAGGGTGAATAAAAAGGAATTAAAAATTCCTTGGGGGATGGGAAGAGTCAAGACCAAGGTACTAATTAGGTTTAACATAATTAGTAATTAGAGGATAATTAGGGGTTAATTAGGATTAAAAGCCAACTTGCAAAAGTTGGAGGATGTGACACATCCTAATCAAGGATTAGGCATGTGCACATCCTTAATGAAAGATTAGGAGATGGATTAGGATTAGATAAAAATGACATGTGAGGAATTAAATAAATGTAATATTTATTTAATTCATTTGATGAAAAGGGGATTAAGGAGGGTAAGGTATTTAATTATTAATTAAATACCTTAGGGATTTGGAAGAATTAAGGATATTAATTAAATAATAGTAATATTACTTAATTATCTTGGATAAGAGGATGTTTAGGTGAAAAGTGATAAATTTGGATAAATTAAGTGTCCAAATTTGGATGTCTACAAATGCTACAAGAATTAAGACTTTCTATATTGTCTATAAGAGTACGCCTAACTCTAGTTTCACTAATGATCACCTTTGTCACTAAGTATTCATGTTTATTTTGGGACTCTAGTGAGGGTAATTCATGTCGATATAATGTAATATCTAAATTTTTTTGTTACATGTAATCAAACAAGGAAACTACATTATTTGGTCTAATAGAAGGTGGTACATTTTTCTTCTACAAATCCTCTTGGAGCATCATATGGTATGTAGGCGATGTTTGAATCAAGACCCAAAGGGAGATTTTAGTTGGAGTATTATGAAGTTTCTCAACAATATCATAGTCTTTACCACTACACTAAGAGATGTTATTGTAATGATGGAAAATGTATCCCCTTACATTTTCACACTTGTTTGGGCCCTCCCTATTAAATTGAGCCTAATTTTTCCTTGATTTAGTGTTGTAATGTGTTTAACACATTCACATTGAGTCTTGGGCTCTTGTAAATTAAGTGAACCTAGTTGTGCCTTATTTAGGGTGTTGTAAATTGTACCCTCACACTTTCACACTAATCTATGGTTTTATTAATTAATTGGGATTCTTTATGCCTTATTTGGCCTCATTTTGTATCCACAAGCCTTAATTAATGCATTTTTTTGAGGATAATCCTAACATTTACCAAAATCCAGTCATAATTCATGTGTTTTTTTACTATATGGCCTAGATTTAGTGATATGGGACTCATTCAACACCTTGGGTGTATGAGTCCCACCTAAGTTTTTGGGCCCCAATCTTGATTTCACATCAATCTAAGCATTTCTTGAAAAATATGTGTTAAAGCTTAGCCTGATGCGAATCATATGCCACTTCTGGCGTATGAGTCCCTTGTGGCTTAAACCTAAATTAAATTAAAATTATTAGTGGGATTTTATCCTCCTAGATCTGATGTCAGCTTGTAGTGTTGCAATTTCAAGGAATTTGGCATAAACAAGTATAAATACAAGGTTATTTCACTCGTTTTCACCTAAGACTTTCAAGAGAGCATTCCTAATGGCAAGTTTTTGATTACAAGAGTTTACAAGAGTATTCGAGGAAATTCAAGAGCATCTTTAAAGAATTCAAATTCATATTTCTTCATCATTTATTGTATCAATTCAAGATCCATCATCATTTCAAACACATAGTGCATCAAGCATGTTGTTGAGCTAATGTTGTTGATGTAGCATTGAAGATCCATTTGCAAGCATTGTTCCACATCTAATTTGAGATCAAGATCTAAATTCTTCATTGCCACTTCATGTTAGTTTTCAATTTTTTATTCCAAGAAATTATCCATGGTATCATTATTTCATGTTTCATGTCCTTATTTCATTGATACATTATTTGGTTTAATTACCCAAACAGGGTTTGACCAAGGAAAACCCCTATTCCAACAAAATAAAACTCTTTCTCTCTTTGTGTGATTGCAGGTTTATATGTTGAAGAAAAAGGGGATTTGAATCCTTCAAAAGTATCAAGATTACAAAGTTGTAAAAGTTGCAAAAGCTCTCATGTAAAGTTATCAAGGCTCATGGAAACTCGGATCTAGAGAAAGATATCTAACCTATCCACATAAGACTAGTGGGAAAAGGATTATTCGATCAATCTTCAGAAGCTCGCAAATTTTTTCTTCATAATTTTTCTCCTAGGACACTTCACGACAAAACAGGACCAATACGCCAATTGTCGCATATGAGTCCTAGTATACCTATTTTTAGGTATTTTCTATAGATCCTAATTCAATAGTTTTGGATTCTTGTTTCCACCCAGAAACCCTAGCCTGGAACTGTGATGTAAAGTAGGAAGGCAAACATCCAACAATCACAATTCAAGTAGTCTCAAACAACTCTTCAATCCAAAACACCCTAACTAGGGTGATTTCTCACGCAATCTCTCAATTTCCCTTGTAGGTCTACAAACTTGGTTTCTTGACCATATATCCCTATAAAAGCCTCAAATCCAATTCTCAAATACCATTCCAAATACCCATTGGGCCCAACTTTGACATATAAATTTTAGACATGCACTTGTTTCAGACCATCACCTCTTAAAATTGGCTGGTACACTAGATAGAGCCTCAATTAGCCCTATTTTCCAAAGCATCGTCCCTCTAAAAAAATTTCCAATCAATAATCTCTATTTCTAGACTTGAACCAAGTCACAAATAGTCTAATTCCACAAATTTTATCAATAGGAGCCACCATAAGTTCACCAAAACACTAAACCCTCACTTAAGCCTATCTAGGCATGCTCCTACAAGGGTTTGTTGAAATCCAATACTCCAGGCCCTGTTTCACCCTACCAACACTTCCAACACATCAAAATATGTCTACATGTGCTTCACAAACCTTCTCCCTAACTTTATCCATGCATTCTAATCCAACTCCAGCTTTTAGCCCTCATTCTTGGATCAAAACTTGACTAAAACCTATTAGGGAATCAAAAAAATGTTGGCAACACAAGGGCAGACAACTAAGAGGGGGGGTGAATCAGTTGTCATAGAATTTAAACTTATTAAACTTATTAACCTTATTCTAAGATATGGTTAATAACCATGAAAGCATAAACCATCAACACATCAGAAACGCACATAACACCAAGATTTCTTACATGGAAACCCTGTTAGGGGAAAAACCATGATGGAGGTCAATCCACAAGATTATACCCTGTTAAAAGTATAAAGGATAAAATGGGGAATGCAAATGCATTCAGGAACACTGCCTAGAGCTCACTACTCAAATACAACAAGGCTTACTTCCCAAAGGAAGACACATTGTCTTACAAAAACATTCAAATTACATCTACAAGATTTTGAACTGAGAAATAACATCTGCTAATGCCTGATTATAGTTCTGGTTAACCACATGAACACTTCTTCACACTATGTTTCTTCCTTTGAATGATTAGGACATTATTCACACATCTCATACACATGCATGCCTTCAAATGGAATAAACAATCACTTATATATATCCACAACAAGAGATTGCATCACTACATGTTGGCTTCAACAAAATAATAAAACATATGCAAATTGTCAGCCAAAAACAACAAATAATTTTCAATGTGAATCAACCAATGTCAAACACAACATAATGAAGACCCAAAACAAAATCCTCAAACATGAAACGCCTTCAAAAATTATTCCACGAAGATCCACAACATGCTAACATCACCTTCTTGCCCATGAACATGAAAAACATGAACACGTAAGAGAAAATCACCAATCATGAGCACAGCGATCAATGTAGACATGCAACAAAGACATAGAATGATCTAGAAACATCCAAAAACATCATGAATCACTAGAGAATCATCTGGAACAACTGAACTTACTAAAATCACATCATCATTCAGGAACACCAATTGAAGCAACAAAATGACTATCAAAACACAACTACTCATAACTCAATCAAATCTTCATGTGGATCTCTAAAACTTAACGTGGATAAACTAGATATACTCAACAACAAACCCTTTAATCCACAACCTTTGATCATCAATGTACTGAGCTAACCAATAGACTAAACTTCACTATATCACTGACAACCTACAACTTATTGCATTACAATTTTCTCAATATCCTCAACATATACATCCTTTAAGACATTAATTCCAATAGTGTTGATATCAATGACAACCACATATCAGCAACCTCCAACAATCTCCCCCTTTGGCATTGATGGCAACACATGATGTGAAAAACACCAACACAACTATCTCTTAGCACTTTCTCCCCCTTAGGTTCTGACTCTTTTCTCAACTCTTTCTCATGACTCTTCTCCCCACAAAGTTTTTCACATGACTCTTCTCACCCTTTGACATCAATGACAAAGATACACACAAGCTCTGAACCACATATCAGAACATCTGACTACTCCCCCTAAGTAGCAGCCACCACAACATCAATCCATATCAGGATATGACTATGAAATGCACATAATGATGCAAGTCAATGCATCTTAGTTTTGATTAGGAGGGGTAATCATCCCTAGCTTCCCTCTGAGATACTCAAAAGTATCCTTAGGCAAAGGCTTGGTAAAAATGTTTGCAATCTATTCCTTAGTAGGAACATACTCCAATTTGACTTCCTTTTCACTCACCTTCTCTCTCAAAAAGTGAAACTTGATAGATATATGCTTGGTCTATGAATGTAGCACTGGATTCTTAGAAATGTTAATTGCACTTATCATAGAATATAGCAATAAGATCATCATACATAAACTATGATATCTTTCAACATCTACTTCATCCACAATACTTGAGTACAATTGTTAGCAGTAGCAATGTATTTGTCCTCTGTAGTAGATAAAGAAATAGCATTTTTCTTCTTACTTAACCATGAGATTAGCTTCTTTCCCAAGAAAAATGCACCACCACTGGTACTCTTTTTGTCATTCACATCTCCTGCCCAATCAGCATCAGTAAAGGAACTCAAAGTAAGGTAATCATCTTTAGGATACCATAGGCCAAAATCAACTATCCCCTTCAAGTATCTGAAAATCCTCTTCACAACTATCACTTGGGATTCCTTAGGATCAACTTGAAATCTTGCAAAAATGCATACAACATTCATGATATCAGGTCTAGTTTGAGTCAAATAGAGCAATCCACCAATCATCAATATGTATCTAGTTTTATTTTCTTTTGAGGAATCATCATCTTGTGTCAACTGATATCTGGTCACCATAGGTGTACCAACTGGCTTTGAATCTTCCATACCAAACTTCTTTAGCAATTGTTTCACATACTTGGACTGAGATGTAAAGATCCCTTTATATAGCTAAGTAATTTGCAATCCCAAAAATAATTTCATCTCTCCAATCATAGACATCTCAAACTCACTTTGCATCTCATCAGCAAACTTCATGCACAAACCATCATCTCCTCCAAAAATGATATCATCAACAAAGACTTCAACAATCAAATCTTTATCATGATCAATCTTGAAATGCAGATTACTATTAGCAGTACCTTTGTTAAATCCAAGCTGCAGCAGATACTTGTCCAATCTAGCATACCATGCTCTTGGGGTTTTCTTGAGTCCATTTAGTTCTTTCTTCAACAGATAAACCATATCTTCCTGATCAATTAATTGAAATCCATCAGGTTGCTCAACATACACTTCTTCCAATTCGCCATTTAGAAATACTGACTTGACATCCATATGATAAAACTTCTAGATTTTTTAAGGAGCATAAGCAAGAAATAGTCTCACAGCTTCAATCCTAGCAATAGGGGTAAAATTTTCTTCAAGTCAATTCCTTCCATCTGAGAATATCCTTTACACACCTGTCTTGCTTTGTTTCTAACAACTTCACCTTGCACATTCAGTTTGTTTCTAAAGACCCATTTAGTTCCAATTACATTTTTTTCCTTAGGTCTAGGAACAAGAATCTACGTATCATTCTTCTCAATTTGTAGTAGTTCTTCTTTCATTTCTTCCACCCAATGTTCATATTTGCATGCTTCATTTACACTATTGGGCTCAGTCTTTGAAATCAAACAATATTCTTCTACAATTTTTCTCCTAGTCTGAACACCTTTGTTCTTATCACCTATGATCTGATCTTCTGAATGATTTAGTCTTTTATACCTTGGAGCCTTAGGATGTTCTTGAAATTCAGGATCTTGTGATCTCTCTTCTACACTTTCACTAGTTCCTTCCTCTTGATTTCAAGTCTGAACTTTCTTTCCTTTATCTGAACTGTCATTCTGATCATCTGAATCATATCCATAGGTTTTGGATGGTCTAACTGTCTTCATTAACCTTGACATTTTCACTTTCAACCATTTTCCTCAATCTCTTATTGTAGCATTGGTAGGCCTTGCTTTTAGTAGAATAACCAAGAAGATTCCTTCATCACTCCTAGCATCAAACTTTCCTATATCTTCATCTCTTTTGGTATAGAATTTACTCCCAAATATTTTTAAGTATCTAATAGTAGGCTTATGACCATACCATAGCTCATAAGGAGTCTTACCAATATCACCTTTGACTTGTACCCGGTTGAGTGTGTAAACAACAGTACTCACAACTTCTCTCTAGTAGATATGAGGAACATTTCCTTCCAGCATCATAGTTCTAGTAGCTTCTTTAATTGTCTTGTTCTTCCTTTCTACAACTCCATTTTGTTAAGGGGTCCGCAGGGTAGATAATTGTCTCTTTATCCCATGTTCCTCACAAAAATAATTAAACTCACCCAAAGTAAAATCACCACCTCTATCTAATCTCAGACACTTGATCTTTAGACATGTCTTTGTCTCAACCATAGCCTTAAAAATCTTGAACTTTTCTAGAGCTTTAGATTTCTCCCTTAAGAAAGTAACCATATCCTTGTAAACTTCTGACTCTAGAAGGACCACACAAGTTAGTACGCACAATCTCCAACACTTCATTTGAACAATGTTGTTTGCTCTAAAATACAACTCTAGTTTGCTTCCCTAATTGACATTCCTTGCATATAGCATTAGTAGGTTTTATCAACTTAGGAAGATCTCTCATAGCCTAAGTAGAACTTATCTTGATAATATTATCAAAGTTTACATGACATATTCTCCTATGCCACAACCAACTTTCATCAACTTGAGCAATGAGACAACTTTTATTAGTAGCACTCAGGTGAAAGATATTACCTTTTTTTGGTACCTGATGCAATTACATTTCCGAAACTCCCCAATATTTTGCAATTTCCATCCTTGAACTAAAGATTGTATCCCTTATCAACCATCTGTCCAACACTTAAAATATTATGTTTCAGACCTTCCACATATAGGATATCATCATTATTACGCTTACCATCAAGATAAATGCATCCTCTGCCACAGATTACACTTGCTTTTTCATCACCAAATCTTACAACACCACCATCATACTTTTCCAAGCTCACAAACTTACTTTTATCACCTATCATGTGATGAGATTATCCACTATTAGTCACCCATTCATCTTTCTCTTCAACTCGAGCAACTAGGGATTTCTCCACATTTGTGCAATTAGTAGATTCAATAGGGGAAAGATTATTTTCCTTGATAGCAATAAATACCCATTCATCCTCACTTACATTCCCTTTATTAGATTCATCATCTATCACACCTTCATCAATAACATAATAACACTTTCTTTGAAATCTAGGCTTGTTAGGTCTTGACTTAGGAACTCTTTTCTAACACCTTGATGCAAAATGACCTATCTTATTGCAAGAAAAACATTTAATAGGAAACTTCCCTTTGTACTTACCTTCTCCTCTAGCTTCTCTCTTGACAATAAGTGCTTCAAGGTCATCTAGTTGTCTCTCTTCCTCTTCAATCTCTCTCATTCCTCCTCATACATGAATATCTTTCTAGAAAAAATTTATCTCGAATCATATCTATGTTTATACCTTCTAGAAATAGTAGCCTTGAATGCAAATTTTGTCTTAATAGGAAGAGCATCACCAAATTCACTCAACTCAAAAGTAGTAAGCTTACCAATCAACATATCTCTAGTTACATTTGTCACAGTCCAGAGCTCCTCAATAGCAGTATCTTTGAATTTGTATGCAGTAGGTAAGGATATGAGCACTTTAGCAACAATCTTTGATTCTTCCAATTTTTCACCAGCACATCTAATACTGCACACAAGTTCATTCACTCTTTGCATGAAAGAAGTAATGTTCTCATCATCACCCATTCTCAACATTTCATATTTCCCTTTTAGACTTTGCAACTTAGCAATCTTCACATTAACATCATCTTCATACAAAGTTTCCAACTTTTTCTAGATCTCATAAGCAATCTTTAGATCCATAACATTTTTCATCTTAAAATCAGTCAAAGCACTCAACAATGCTTCCTTAGCCCTGATATTATACTCAACATCCTTAATCTCAGCAGCAATAAAAGGACCATTTTGTGAGGTAACATACCTATTCCTTGCAATCTTCCAGTAGGGTTCACCAATGCATCTCAGATGAAACTCCATTCGAGTCTTCCACAAAGAATAATTTGTTCCATCAAATCTTGGACTATCCTTCTTATATGTTGCCATCCTAGATCACCTCAAGCTATTAAACTTCTTCCAAGGAACCTGCTCTAATACCAATTGTTGGCAACACAAGGGAAAATAACTGAGAGGGGGGGTGAATTAGTTGTCATAGAAATTTAAATTTATTAAACTTATTATCCTTATTCTTAGATCTGATTAATAATCATGAAAGAATAAATCATCAACACATTAGAAACACACATAACACCAAGATTTTTTACGTGGAAACCCTGCTAGAGGAAAAACCACGGTGGAGGTTAGTCCACAAGATTATACCCTATTAAAATTATAAAGAATAAAATTGGGAATGCATATGCATTCAGGAACACTACCTAGAGCTCACTGCTCAAATACAACAAGGCTTACTACCCAAAGGAAGATGCACTATCTTAAAGAAACATTCAGATTACATCCACATGATTTTGAACTGAGAAAATAGCATCTACTAATGCCTGATTACAGTTCCGGTTAAGCACATGAACACTTCTTCACACTTTGCTTCTGCCTTTGAATGATTAGGTCTTTATTCACACATCTCATATAGATGAATTCCTTCAAATGGAATAAACAATCACTTATATATCTACAACAAGAGATTGCATCACTACATGTCAGCTTCAACAAAATAATAAAACATATGCAAACTATCGGCCCAAAACAATAAATAATTTTCAATGCGAATTGACCAATGTCAGACACAACATAATGAAGACCCAAAACAAAGTCCCCAAACATTAAACACCTTCTAAAATTATTCCACAAAGATCCACAACACGCTACCATCACTTGTCGGCCATGAACATGAAAAACATGAACAGACAAGAGAAAATCACCAATCATGAGCACAATGATCAATGCGGACATGCAACAGAGATAGAGCATGATCTAGAAACATTCACAAACATCATGAATCACCAGAGAAGTATCCATAACAACTGAACTTACTAGAATCACATCATCTTCATTTAGGAACACCAACTAAGGCAACAAAATGACTGTTAGAACACAACTGCTCATAACTCGATCAAATCTTCATGTGGATCTCTAAAACTTAACATGGATAAACTAGATATACTAAAGAAAAATCCCTTTAATCCACAACCTCTGATCATCAACATACTAAGCTAACCAATAGACTGAACTTCACTACATCATTGACAACCTACAACTTATTCCATTACAATTTTCTCAATATCCTCGACATATATACAACCTTTAAGACATTAATGCCAATAGTGCTGAAATTAATGACAACCACATATCAACAACATCCAACACAAAAATATTACCAAACCCTACTCCCTACTCCTAAAACCTATTCCAACATCTAATCCTACCTAATTGTACCCATTCTACCAAGTTTCAAACTAACCTACCGGTGGAATGGGCCTTCAGTGCATTTTGAATAATCTCAAACCCTTAAGATAGGGTTTTCAGACCCATTTCAATAAAAAGCTTATAAAATGCTCAAATCACTATGGAATTCAACCAAACCACAGCCAAATTGTAGAATACTTTCTACCCTACCAATTTCAGATCAATTCATAGCAAATGGAGCACATATGGAGCCGTACAAATCTTTGAAGTAGCAGATTACCATAAAATACACAGAAATTTCTCAAGGAAACGAAGGTTTTGATGTTGCTTGATCTCAAATTTTAAAACCAAAAACCTATATCAAATGTTCTCAAACCAATTTAAACTTGTCTAACCCAAAACCAATGGTCCCTAACTTACTTTTGAATATATGACTCTTCAACTTCCACTTTTGTACTTTATTTGCAATTTTGGAATATGACAACATTTGCATAAATTGCATCGTTTACAAAAATGAAGCCATAAAGACTCAAGTTACATCACCAATGGTCTATTATGACCATATTTTCATAAAAAAAAGACTCGAAATCCATAAAACCTATTACATGACCAAATTTGACCATATTTACAAGATTTGATTTGGTGCCCCTACACCATACACCTGACAAGAAAAAAATATCAAGTCCCTTGAGGACTATATTGTAGCTTTTCCACACTTGATCACTTCATCTCCTTGATCTTCAAATGCTCCTTTGTCTGGTAAACCTTTCCACTAGATTAGGTTTTTAAGATTTGTATTGTTCTTTGCATTGATAAGCTCCTTGACATCTAGAAATTGATCCATCTTACAAAACTAGCCTGTTGAATATTCTCTTACCTTTCCCTTGTTTGAAAGTGAGGTTGAACTTGTCTTGATACCTGCAAAAATACCTTTTCTAACTTGGTCTTGAACTAATTTCTCCTTTACTCTTTTTTCACACTTGAATTCACTTACATGTCCTTTCCATTTACCTCTATTCACTTCACCTTTTCCCTTTATCTCTTTCATCAGATTCTCTACCCAATAATATTTGTATCATCAGGTTTGTAAACCTATTTCTTAACAAAACTTAACTTCCCTTTAACTTCTTTTGAAACCAAACAACAAGGAATTGTTCATATCATGATCTTATCATGCCAATCTTGCACTTCCTCAACCAATTCATCCTTTACCTCCTCTTGACTTGTTTTTGTCACCAAATCATCAATCTTTCCTTCCAACATTGGATCACTCTTCAAACTTGTTGTCTTCACATCTTCATTTGTAGTGGTTGTAAACTCTTCATTTTTGTCTTCCTCAATCCTTATAAACTCCTTGCCCAACATGATCAACTTTGATTCCTTACCTTGTGCCTTATCATCCTCCTGTGATGGTGTTAGTGTAAAATTATTTCCATCCTTTTCAATCTGATATGTATTGTTTCTCCCATCATAAATTGCATGCCTATCAAACTGCCATAGTCTTCCAAGCAACAAATGACAACAATTCATAGGCAACACATCACAAAGAATCTTGTCCTTATAACCACCAATGTTAAACTCAACTAAAGCTTGTTCATTCACCAAAATAGATTGATCATCATTCAGCCAAGAGACTTTGTAGGGTGTTTCATGAGGAATCTTTTCCAATTTCAGTTTATCAACCATTTCATTTGACACCATATTATCAGCACTCCCAGAATCTATGACAACTTTACATATGTTTCCATTACACTTGTAGGTGGTCTTGAAAAGTGTTCTTCTTTGAGTCATCTCCTTCTCCTTGGATGCTTTAAGTAGTGTTATTCTCACCATCAATGACTCCCCAACTTATGGAGTAGCAAGTTGATTAGGATAATGAACGCTCTCACAATCTTCCTCTTATATCAATTGAACTATTTTATCAACACCACTTGAAGTAGAACCTTGCTTCTCTGGACACTTCCATGCTAGATGAACAAATTGGTTGCAATTGTAACACCTTCTTGAAAATGAAATTGAACCTCTACCTCCATCAAATCTTCCTCTAAAACCTCTAAAACCACCTCTTTGATCAGCAACTTGGTCTTTGTTTTTGCTTGCACCTTCTTGCTCTTCATACATCTTCCTTGTACCTCTTCCTCTATTAGTGTTGCCTTTCCCTCTTCCTTGTCTTTCTTTCCTTCTTTTTAACCTTTTCTCTACCTTGATAGCCAACTAAAAACACTCTTCAACTGTCCTCGGTGTTGTGAGACCAATTTCATCTTGAATGTTGAGCCTAAGCCCATTTAGATACCTTGCAACCTTTTCTACCTCATCTTCAGTATGTCCTACTCTAATACTCAACTTTTGGAACTCCTCAATATATGCCATGACATATAACTCATTTTTATTTAAATTTTTCAGCTTCCTAAAGGTTTGTATTGCATAATCTGCATGTAGAAATTGTCCCTTCATATTAGCTACCATTATGTCCCATGAACTTATCTTATTCTTTCCCTTCTTTACTCTTTCTTCTTAGACATAGTTCCAGCATGTTAGGGTAGGGCCCTTCAACTTCGTTTTTTGAAAATTTCACCTTCTAATTATCTTCCACCTTTTCAACTTCAAAGAAATTATCTAAAGCATCTATCCAACCCAACACTTTTTCATTGTCCATCTTTCCACCATATATAGGCACTACAACTTTCACCTTTGGAGTATTATCCCCCTTGATAGATTTTAGCATCCTTCACCATTCTCATCTCTTTAGGGTCTAAGTCCTCATCATCCTGGACTCATCCTAGAGGGTTCTCACTCTCACCCTCATCCTCCTTATCACTTTGGTCACCACTGACCATTCCTCTTCTTTGATTCTTCTCCAAAGCTACTATTCTGGCAAGGGTAGCTTCATGAGACTCCTTATAAAGCCTCACCTCCTTTGCATATGCCAATTCTCATTCACTTTTTCCACTTTCCAATCAGAACCTATGCTCTGATACCACTGATGTAGAGCAAGGATGAAAACATCCAACAATCACAATTCAAGCAGTCTCAAACAACTCTTCAATCCACAAAACCCTAACTAGGGTGATTTCTCACACAATCTCTCAATTTCCCTTGTAGGTTTGCAAACTTGGTTTCTTGACCATATCTCCCTATAAAATCCTCAAATCCACTTCCAAAATACCATTCCAAATACCCATTAGGCCCAACTTTGACATATCAAATTTATACATGCACTTGTTTCAAACCATCACCTTTTAAAATTGGCTAGTATGCTAGACAAAGCCTCACTAAGCCCTATTTTCCAAAGCATCATCCCTCTAAACACTTTCTCAATACCAAATATTTGTTTCTATACTTGAACCAGGTCACAAATCGTCTAATTCCACAACTTTTAACAATAGGAGCCACCATAAGTTCACCAAACCACTAAATCCTCACTTAAGCCTATCTAGGCATGCTCCTACAAGGGTTTATTGAAACTCAATACTTTAGGCCCTATTTCACCCTACCAAAACTTCCAAAACATCAAAATATGTCTGCATGTGCTTTACAAACCTTCTCCCTAACTTCATCCATGCATTCTAATCCAACTCCATCCTTTAGCCTTCATTCTTGGCTCAAAACTTGACTAAAATTTGCTATGGCATAAAAAAAAAACTTACCAAATCCTACTCCCTACTCCTGAAACCTATTCCAACATCTAAACCTACCTAATTTTACCCATTCCACCAAGCTTCAAACTAATCTACTAGTGGAATGGGCCTTCGGTGCATTTTGAATAATCTCAAACCCTTAAGATAGGGTTTTTAGACCCGTTTCAATAAAAAGTTTATAAAATACTCAAATCACTATGGAATTCAACCAAACCACAACCAAATTGAAGAAGAATCTCTACCCTACCAAGTACAGATCAATTTATAGCAAATGGAGCATATACAAAGCTGTACAGATCTTGGAAGCAGCAGATTACCAGAAATACACAAAAATTTCACAAGTAAACAGAGGTTTTGATGTTGCTTGATCTCAACTTTTACAACCAGAAGCCTGCCTCAAATTTTTTAAAGCTAATTTAAACTTGTCTAACCCAAAACCAATGGTCCCTAGCTAACTTTTGAATATATGACTCTTCAAGTTCCACTTTTGCACTTTTTTTGCAATTTTGGAATATGACAACATTTGCATAAATTGCAACATTTACAGAAATGAACCCCTTAAGACTCAAGTTACATCACCAATGGTCTATTATGACCTTATTTCAAACACCTAAAATCTATTACATGACCAAATTTGACCATATTTACAAGATTTGATTTGGTGCCCCTACACCAAACTGATACACCTAGATTAGCGTATGAGTCCCAATGGGCACCAAACAATGGATTTTTCATGGTTTTGGAGCCTTTTTTGACCTCATCATTCTTCCAGGTGCACTTATGTTTATTCTTAGTTTGCTATCCTAATTTTCAGTTTCATTTCTTAGGTTATTTAGTTAGGTTTTGCATAGTTCTTTGCATGTTTCATTCATCTCTTGTCTTTCCAAGCCCTATCTTAGTGGTGAAACCATTTTTAGTCTCTAAACATACACTAGGACACCCTATTACAAGATATTTTTCTCTCATTCTATCATCGGATTGAGATCTCTAGGGTTTCCTTGAATGTAATAATAGCGAAATAGGACCCTACCCTTTGTGCTTCATCTCCTAAAAGGTGGAGCACCCTATTTCCATCATTACATTTTGGTGAACCTGACATGAACAACGCATTCTAATTTGGAGTGCATGATAGTCCTAGATCTAGCTTATATTAACTTTGCATTAGGTTTTGCATTAATCAATTGGCATCTAGGGTTTCTAAATCTTGCATTAGTGAAACTGCATATTGTAAGGAAGCTAAGGTAGCGAAACAACTTCCTACACTAATCTTGAGAGGAAAATAATGAAAAAATTCTACAAATATTTAACAATTATAGAAACTTAAACAAAAAAACCTTTCAAGAGAAAAACCCCACACTCCAAAAGCCGCCCAATATATTATTCAGTAAATAAAAAATATTACAATATACATGTAGAGAAAGCTTCTCATAGGAGTATCACCACTCAGAGATCAAGAGACTGTTAGGGCTAGAAGGTAGATATCTAATAGTTAAATACAGATTTCATCAATAAAATAGAGAAATGAAACACATAAAAATTATAGTAGAGACAAGACAATGTTCACAAATAATTTAACGTGGTTCACCCAATCTGGGCTACATCCACAAAACCACAGCCATCCAATGATTTTATTATCCAATACACAAAACATATTAAAATCTCACTAATAATGCCCTACTGCAACTCCAATCACAACTGCTTATAACAAGTTTTTTTAGAAGCTTCCAGAATTATGGTTTTACAAAGTCGATGTTTTGTTTTTGTCGGTGATGAAGCGAAAAATAGGAAAAAAATATTCTTGGGGGTTTTCGCCCCTGAACCCTCGCTTTTCGAGACCTGCCACCCCTGAACCCCCACCTAGGGCCTGGCCCAGCCCCAGACCTTGATGAGGATACATGAAGAGTGTACATTATAGCATGATCATTCGACACATACCAACAATCTCCCACTTGGATAATGATCAGGCTCCACACCAAACAATCTCCCACTTGGAGACTGATCCTGGACGGCACTGCTGCACTTACATCTCCCACTAGAAATAAGCACCTTGGACCCTGTTGCTCTGTTATACTTGAATTCAACCTTGAAGGCCAACTGAATTTGAAGAGGAGCTCAGCTTCTCCCTTGTCACCACCTTCATAAACATATCCGCTAGATTGGCATCTATATGTATCTTTTCCAGCTTTACCTATCCATCCTCCAACAATGACCAAATGAAATGATATCTCAACTGTATGTGTTTGGTTTTAGAGTGCAAGGCAGAATTCTTGGCAAGATGTATCGCACTCTTGCTATCTATAAACAAGTAATTTTCAGCCTATTGTTTTCCCAACTCTTCCATGAAAAGTTACCACCGGCAACATACTCTGCCTCTGTGGTGGATAAAGCAACCACCTTTTTCAACCAAGAAATCCAACTCACTACTATCCCACCAACTGTAAATACATAACCTATGGTAGTCCACCTACTATCAATATCCCCTACCAAATCTGAGTCAACATAGCCTTTTAAATCAGTATTAGAGCCCCCAAAACATAAACATTTATTGGATGTACCTCTCAAACACCTGAGAATCCATTTTACTGCATTGCAATGCTCAACACCAGGATGACTCATATACCTACTAACAACTCCTACAACATGTGCAATATCTAGTTTTGTGCATACCATGACATACATTAAACTACCTACACCTGAAGCATATGGTACCTTGGACATTTTTTCTTCCTCCTCTTGTGTCTTTGAACACATATCCTTAGTCAATTTAACATGACTAGGAAAAGGTGTGTTGATAGCTTTTGCATTCTCCATATGAAATCTCTACAATTCCTTTTCAACATAATCGGCCCGAGATAAAATATTTTTTTGTTTTTCCTATCTCTTGTAATCTTGATACCAAGGTTTAGACACTAAAAATATACCAGTTGATCATATATGCCTGATCCTGATCTTACTAACACTAGTTCATCCTGAATCATCTCCTCTGCTTGTCATTTAATTAAATAATATTTATTTAATTAAATTCATCACATTTCATCTCTTAATTAAATAAATATTTTTTTATCTAATTAAGTCATCGTCTCCTATTAATTAAATAAATCACTTTGTTTAATTAATCTTATAGTCCCTCCTTTAATTAAATAACTCATTTTATTTAATTAATCTCTAAAGTCATCTCATTTAAATTAAATAAAATAATTTTTATTTGATATAAAGCTAACACCATCCTCTTTAATTAAATAAATCAAATCTTATTTAATTAAGTCTAAAATCATTATTCCTCTCATTTTGATTTATTTAAATCCAAAAATCTAAATCAAATGGTCAAATCAGCTAATCTCCTTTAAATTAATCAAATCCTAATTAATCTTAGTCTTAATCCATCAAATCCTCTAGATTTTGCAACTTACACATGAAAATCAATTTAATTGATTTATAAATCATCTATTTTCATTCAAAAAAGGCATCAAAGATGGAATATTCCTCAAATTTGAAATCTCCCCCCAAAAGGTCTTGTCCTCCAAACATGGCATTTAACATCTCTTGCAAGTCCTTTTCTTGAGCCATGTGACATTAACTTCATCTTTCACCTCATCCTTCAAGCCATCTTTTGAATTTGAATCTCCCCCCTCTTTGTACATTCTCCAAAATGTGCTCAAGCTTCCTCCATTCACATCTTGATAAGTGGCATTTTCCCATTGGATGTTGAATGATCCCACATTCATCCATTTTGCTCATTCCTTCATCTTGTTCTTCTATTTATAGAAGGCTTCTCTTTGTATTATGTATCCACAATTTGAGAAAAGTTACTATACTCAAATCCACACTCAAGCATAGAAAATTTTCATCCATTTCATCAAAGTGTTAGTTAGGTTATCCAGATTTTTATTTTGGATCACACTTCAATCTTCAACAAAGAGGATCACATCTTCATCAAATCATTAAAGCTTGCATAGTAGTTGGGAAAGGGCCAATTTCCACATCAAATTGGCACCAACTCCCCCATGAGATCAAGAATTTGCATGTTCTTAATAGGACTTAGTTTGTTTTTATCTTCTTTCATTGTGTTCTTGTTTTATTCCTATTTTGAGCATAGTTAAATGGATTTTATGGGGAACTTAGATCTTAACTTGCATTTGAATCTAATTATGTGTTTGCTTGTTGTCTCTTGCAGGTAGCTAGGATCTTGGTTCACACATTTAGCACTAGAAGGAGGGAAAACCAGAAGTTCAAATCACATTTTTTCACCAAATTCTGTGCTTTTTTATTATTTTTGTGTCTCTATAGGGAATTCCACCGCTAGCAAACCAGCATCGTGATATACAACCGCTGGGAATTCAGCATCGCTATATAGCACCACTACAAATTTCAAACTCTAATGCTCTCTATTTCCCACCCAGAATTTGAAATCTCAAACGACGCCACTGAGTCTATTTTACACGCTAGAATCTTTCTAAATTGCAAACTCTATCACTGGCCAAAATAGCGACGCCTTCATGGTCTTTGTCCCTATTGCAGAGTGACACTGGTTGGTAAGCGGCACTATATAGCACCGTTGGATATTTTAAACTCCATCGCCTTTACAAGTTCCACCGCTGAAGGGAAGTAAAAAGTGAAAGTTAGTTTTATGACACGTGCCTTTTTTTAAATTTTGACCATTTGGATTGTTCTCTGATCTCCTGACCTTTGTTTTTGTAGATCTGACTGGTTTTCTTGTAGGTTGGCTTGATCAAAGGTGAAGGAGAAAAGAAGCATAATGACATCATTCTTTCATGATACCAAGTGTTTTTGAACACTTTAGTGTTTGTTTAACACTCTTAGAGAACTCACCATTTCTCTTAAGAAATCTTGTTACCTTTCATGCTTGGGACCTACTAGATTTCTTTTGGGCTCTAAAAAGAACATTTCAATTCTTGCTACAAAAGGGCTTAAAATGAACTTTTAGACACAAACTCACTAGATTTGGTTTAAGGCTTAACAAATTGAACAAGGAAAATTCTCACATTTCATTTGGTGCTTAAAAAGAAGTCATTATTGCTTTGTGGGTTTAAAATGAACATGTGTAATTACTTACTCAAAGTAGTACTATTGAAAATATTTATGTGCTTCTCTCGTGCCTCACGGAGATCTTGAGAATCAAAAGGATTTTTGGTGGTCATAAGTTGGGTAAAGTAATTACCTCCATATTTCATTTTGGGATTAAAATTAAACAAATCTTGCGAGTGTGAGTGTAACATATTGTGTTTGTTCTCCCTTTGTTTCTAAACGAAGGTCGAACGAACTATGGATATGTTTTCTCGCTTTTGTTTATCTTAGAGGGCCTGCCTTGGGGAAAAAGTACTCACCCAAGGGAATGACTCAACCGGTAACACACTAAAGCCAAGTGTATTTCTAGCCGGGATATAAAAGTGGGTACTAGAACAAAGGTCAGTATCACGCGGTTGGTCCTGATGAGAAGGGCAACAATGGTCTCTCACTACATGGGTCAATCTCCATGAACTAAAAGTCCGAATTAAAACTCTTGTTTAGAAAAGGCCAAAATCCCTATCTATTTGTTGGTGCAAGAACGGTTGTTCTGAAGCTTCCCCACACTTTTACGGCTTTTAATATAGATGGAAGGTATGTCATAGGAGATTCATGGGTACTGATGCTTGGTTTCCCCAAAAGAAGTGTTGAGCGATAGAGGGGAGCCAGTGGGGTCAATCATCTAACCATCAGTTGAAAGTAAGTGTAGTTGGACTTGTCCAAGTGGGGATTCAACAAATATAATCTTTCATATCCATAGGGTTGTGCATGTTCTTAGAAATAAAACACTTTGCGTGATAGAAAACGTTGGAAAACAAACATTCAACATGAGCATCAAATATCAAACCCTATAGGAGAAGCAAATATCCTTGAACGAATTCACATGCTATTTCTTGCCCTTGGGATTCTCATCCTTAGAGACTTCTAAGCATTTGGATTTCATCTCAATTTTCTCCTACTAAGGTCAACATTAGGAAAAAATTTCCTTGATTTTCTAGATTTCCACATAATGGAATTTGTGGGATGAAAGAAAATTAAGAATTGGACATCTAGTTTTAAAAACTAATCAAGAGTGTGTTTGTGATAAAAATAACTCATTAAGCAAAGTTAAGAAACAATTGGACACCATGCATGTGCTTGGAATCTTTTGGTCATATGGTTTTCATGCAAACATTGGTCTTTTGGTTTTGAACTACTCTTAGAAAAAAGAATGTTCTTCACTATCTTGGTCTTGTAAACAAGGTCTTTGTTAGGTTCATTTAGGATTAAATCAAACACTTCAATCCATCCTCAAACATCAATCAAATCCCATCCCACAAACAACTTTAGAGCTTTGGAAACATCATTGTCTATACTTAGGTACATCCTTAAACCAAATCTCAATCACTTGTTTAGTTAGGTGTGTTTGGATGAATCCTTCCTCACACACTTAATTAAATTATCCCCCTTTTGAATGAGTTCATCCTAAGATAATATCCAACATCTTGGGATCCACAAGTTCATTATCTAATCAAAACAATCAAAATAAAATCCTAAAGTCTAGTATTGATCCAAAGTTCCTAAAATTTCAAACACCCATATCATTCACACTTTTCATCCTTCATCTCATCATTGGTCCTAAATTCCTTAGAGGTCAACAAGGTCAAAACACAAGAAGAACATGGAATATAAACTTTCTCCATACATCATGAGTAATCCAAGTCAACCAAATTATCCAAGCCTTACAAAACCAATGGATCATCAAAACTCACATTTATACAATCCATACATAGGATCATTACCTCCTACAAACTTCAATGGTATAATAAATGTGAGTTTTCCCAATCTAAATTTTGAACATCTTTCCCTATGGTAGATTTAAATCAAATTCCAAACTTACAAATCTATCAACCAAGCAATCAATGCATGAGTCTTCAACAAAACAACATCATCCCACCAAATCCATACATGCCAAATGTGAATATGCCAAGTACAAGTTTACCAAGCATGAACATTTCAAATCCACACTTGGTAAACTTTGGGATAGATATGTTTGTGAATCATACAAATGTTGCTCAAAGTCCAAACAAGATGTTAATGACTCCAAGACAAGGTAACACCATGAAAAATAAAAGTTACCTAAATCAAGGCAATATGATTCCCAACCACAACAATATTCAATTCCAACCTATAATGCCAAATCAAAACATCATCCCAAATCAGAACATTGTCCAAAATCAATTTTTCCATGATCCCATAGAAACACCACTAGTATACATTTCAAATCCGCTTGAACAAAATTCAAATCAACTATATCAAGGGTGTCAAAATCAAAATTAAGATCAAATTTCGCTAGATCAACTTGCTTCACTTGCCAAATTAGTTGATTCATTGTGCCAAGATCAATCATCACATCTTCAAAATCAGTCATCACAAGGTTAATTTAAGGAAAAAATATCACAAGGTAACAAACAAAAATACACACCACTTGGGAGACCAATTGAATCAATCTTGCAACAATTGGTACAAGAAAATATCATCAAACTCTCCATCTATGAGAACTATCAAGAACCCCTAGTTAAGCCACCAAGGTATAACGAGTAGCACCATTGTGATTTTCACAAAACAAAGGGACACACAACACCAAATTGCATGACTCAAAAATATCATCCAAGATCTTATTGATCAAAAAATGATAACTATTGGGTACAATGACTAGGATTCGACCAATGATCATGTTGAAAATGTCTCTACATCACCTGATGATTTGGAGGAGATATCTCAAGAATTCATTCCAAAGCATGATCAACATCTTTTACCAAAGTCTAGCAATGGTCCTTTCCAAGACATATTGACATCCTTCGAACTCATGGTTGCAAATATTGAAGGAATCTTCAACTCAACATTTGATCCAAGTCCACTCAAAGATCAAGAGGATATTGAGCCAATTCCCATGTCTAATAAAGATATCCAAGAACCCTTTATAAGCAATCCATCCTTTGAAATTGACCCATGTCAAGAACTTGATCCAAAGCATGTCAAAAGCATTTCCAAAATTAATCAAGATCAAGAATTTGTATCTCCAAGCTACTACAATGATCTAATGGAAACTCTCATATCTATACAAGATGTCGCAAATGATGATCATATCCATATAACACATACTCCTCCATCTACCCATGGGATGCTTCCTATGGATGGACACGTAGATGATCTTCATTTAGAACAAGATCCCTTTACTCTTGAACAGGAAGTTATTGATTCCTATCGTCAAACTAATTTGTCAACATTAGAATCAAATATATCCTGAATTTAGACTAAGGACATCATGTATGAAGATATCCAACATTATCCACTCAAGGAAATAGGTCTGGAAGAATAGGATATTCTAGATTTAGCATAGCAGCAAATTGAAATAATGTCATCTACAGTGGTTGTTTATCAGAAAATGCTTACTGAACAAGACATTTGAAAACATGAAGAATCAAGGAACAAAGGTGCTACTACCACCATACTGGGGGAAACTTCATCTCAAGAAAATGTCAACATAGGGAGCACGAAGAATCCTTATGATGAAACCAAGGCCAATACTACAACCATCCATGCCATGAATCTTCATTCACCCATCACCCCATCCACAAATTGGGACCAACATCGAAGGAAAGATTTGAATCAAAGCACAAAAAACATTATCAAAGAAAAAGAAGTTGAGAAACACAATGGAAAAATAAAATACAAATGGATACCAAAGAATACAAAGAAAGATTAGGGTATGTGCAGGATCATCATGAAAAAAATAGGCTCTTAAGTGGCAAAAAATTTAGAAAAATAGGAGTTAGGCAACTCGACATAAAAATTTGAATAAGTTATCTATATTATTTCAAAATCATGTAAGAATAGAATCTATAGAAAATTCAATGTAGTTTCTAAACTACTAGGTTTATTTAAAAATAAAAAAATCTATTTGGTGAAAATTTGAAATTTCAATGCAGAGTACTTAAATTCCCTGAAAAATAAGGGTGTCTTTCTCGACTACCCTAACCACAATAAAATGATAATATTTTTTATAAAATTTTAGATATAATTAGAGGACTCCGTTTAGATGTGATGCATATTTTTTTGTAATTTTTTTCCAAGTAAATAATTAATTATGAATTTTTTATTACAACTTTTCAAAAATATAAAAACTCGTATGTCTGACCACCTTAACTTAGTCAAAACTTCATGAAACTCAATTTTTTATTTTTTAATCCTCTACTATGTGAAGCATAGAATATGATGCATGTTTTAGATTCAAAATATGTGATACTATTTGAAAGTTATAAATATTTTTCAATCAGCCTATCAATCAGGACTTTAGTCGTAATTCAAATAGAAAATGAATAATAATTATTTATTAAATTCAAAGTAAAGCATAATTTATATTGGTGGAAAGATGAGAATCTCCTTTAAAAACCCTTTTTGTTTCATCAATTTTGGGTTAAAAAAAGTTGTCAACCACATGGGACATCATATCACTTACATATTGCCACTTTTTGGCCCATCATGATCCTGCACATACATCCCATTATCCCTATCCAACTCAATTAGTCAAAGAAACTATGGGTAAAAATAAAAAAGGGAAAAGTATCCATGAAAGATTTTGACAAAAGAAAAAGTAGGATTTGCAAGCGATGTACAAAGTGTATCAAGCAGTTGGTCTTAATTCCATGCACACTTTCCTATCCACCCATCATTGCTCATCTCCCCAAGTTTGAAGAGTCAAAGGTTCTAAACTATCAAACAATCCATATTTTATTCCTAAACACACTTCATCCATGCCTCCATGCATCATATCCAATTCTCACATTGACCGTGTATTGGCAACAACCCTTCATCATAAGGATTCAAAAGGCACTCTATTGTGATGTGTGCATAAAGACAGAGTTAACTCCGGTATAAATAAAGTAGATCAAGAATCTCAAAAGTTGTATTCAAGTGAACGTATCTTAAAAAAGAAGCTCTTCAAGTAGGATATCAATGGAACATCATGACAAAAGCATCTACATCAATACCACCAGGTGATTTAGCAGGAGCTTAAAATCTTTCACAGAAAAAACCAAAAAAATCAGAAAATGGATTGAAAATAGTAAAGAAAAAAATGTCCTCCACTAAAAACCACTATGGTGGCGCTTTGGATAGGTACCATGATGAAAACCTGGAAAACAAGCGTCATGTGTAGAATCGAGCATCTGCATGTGCCATTTTAGGTGGAAGCATCTCATCCCATCCATAATAAATTCTAGCATTCCATCCATCTCATCCATAATAAATCCATTTCTCCATGAACCATTTATCCAATCCATTTTCATCCATCTCCATCCATTTTCTAAGTTATCTTGATCTTGGTAAAAATTTTGGTGCACACTTTACGCTTGCCTATAGTAAACATCTTGACATGGGTCATTTTCATTGATCCTATCCTATCCAACGTTATCTGAGCCATGAAACATTATCAAAATGAGCATTCTTTATTTGAACACCGTATCTTGTTGCAAGATAATCCTTAGCATCCTTTGTGTGCTTACCATATCCATCCATCCATACACCTATCCAGGCATCCATTCATGACATTCCATACATTGCTAGACACTGTGGGTAGATATTTACATCTTGCTTCAGGAATAAATCTTGATCTATATCTTCCAACTTATGTGGTGATCCGAACATTGGAAAACATGAAATCAAATTGGTCAAGCATTTGTGATCCAAAATCCAAATCACTAGCCCATGGCATATTTTGACGAGAAGACATTCCTTATCAATTTTCATCTTTCATCAAACATCAATCCAAATAATCACTATCAGTCACATCTAATGCATTCTTCAACGCCACATCAAATCATCCAAAACATAATTTTGTTCCAAAATCAAGCTTCAATCCTGATTAATCAAATCAAATCAATCCATCATCTCGGGATATCCTTCCCAATCCTTTTGTTGCTTAACACTATCCTTGCATTGTTGTGTATCCTCAACAATGTTATAATCATCAATCCATCAATCCAGTCAATCAACCTTAGCTTGGTTTTCAACAAAATTCCAAATAGATCATTGATATTGTCACACATATCCATATCCAAATCATCAAAATGATGTGAAAATCAAAAAACATCCAATACATATCAAAAATCCAAAAACAGATAAAAAAGTCAGAAAACATCAAAAACATGGAATCTGAACTATGTCGTCTCTAAGCTTAAACATAGGCAAGGCTAATCTTTGATCAAACCCTGAGACACAAAATCCAAAAACATTCATAAAATCTCAAAAAAATCCAAAAACATTTGAAAATTTGGAAAATTGTCAAAATATCAAAAAATGAAAAAATCCAAAAACATTCAAAAAACACAAAATACCAAAAATAGCCTAAAAATAAAAATAAAAAAATCATAAACATCTAAATATTTGAGAAAATCCACCCATCCCATTTCGCTTTCACCCACAATAATCTCATCCATAATAAATCAATCTTCACACTCACCCTTTGGAAAATACAAACAAAAACAAGTACAATAATCAACAAAAAAAAACTTCAAACACAAAATCAAAAGATAACAACAAACTTCTAAATGCAAAATCAAACTCTTGATCATTTTCAAACATGCCAATCAACTTTATATCAAAATACTATCAAACAACTTATCAACCCATCATCATCCTATACAATACATGCCCTAGGATATATCGTTCTGACAATGGGCATCATTTTGGATATCACTTTGGATTCTTATCCTAACCAAAACAGATCCCCTTGGCTTGCAGTATGAAGAACATTGGCATGTTTGTTTGCTTGATCTTTTCTTTTGATTTATCTTATTGTGCCCATTCTGATGACATCTCGATGATGTCTAAGAAAAATTATTTAGAGAGAAAAGAATGAAGCAACGATCATTATCTTTTGACTGTTGTGCTTGTTGGATGTTCTTGTAATATAACTTGGTGAATACTTGCTTTGTTAGGTATGTATGGAGGGTGTTTTGGGTAGTTTGTTGACTATTGCATTGATAGGTTATACCTTTCCATGTTTTGGTCTGAGATGTTTGAAAATTCTGAAGGGCATCCTAGCAAGGTTTTCGTATGTCAAGTGTGAAAAAGAATACTCCTATCTATTTGTCGAGTCAAAGTCCATCACACTAGGTGCAACACCATCCCGGTTCTTTATACCCTGATGCATCATGCCTATGTGTGTTATCAAACATAAGGTAATTGGCCCTTTTAAAATCCCAACTCCTCGGTAAGCAAATCATCATCATCATCATCATCATCGTCATCATCATCATCATCATCATTATCATCATCTCTAATAAAGTTGGCTTGTTGGTGTCTCTTGTCATCATCTTATTATCTTCTTACTTCCCTTCGCGCTAACATGGTACTATGATAGTTAATCGTAAATCATTGCTAATGCATCCATCCTACATCCACAAACCATATGTATATCATATCATATCATATAAGAAACATTGACCATCTCGCATGCATTGCATTTCATCATTGCATAATATAGATTGGTTATTCTAAGCATCTCATAAACCATACATTTATCATCCATTTGCATAATCATAAAAGGATCATCATATCATATCATGTGCATCCATATCATCCATGCATCATCATATCATCCATTACATATAAACATCATAATCATCTCATTTATATCATCAATAATGTAACTGTCATGGTACAAATCAAGATCAAGTGTGTGTAATATATCAAAATAGGCATGAGGCTACCCATGGCCAATGATTGTCTACATCATCAAAACTATCTACATTAAACATTCAAGCTTAACTAATCTTGAACCTCTTTGTCATGAGATTGACCCTCAAATTGAACCTTTTCACTCGATCTCTTGAGGGGGTAGTATACCGGCATAATTCTTCATTCACTAGGGCAGCAGTGGGGCATCCGAAAAAATTAGAGAATTTTTGAATTTTGATCAAGACAGTTTATTCTTTGAACCAACGCAAAAAGTATATTGCTTCAAAGAGGGGCAAAATGTAGACACTGAAAATATACTGATTGATCCTATATGCCTGTTCATGGTCTTACTAACACTAGTTCATCGTGAATCATCTCCTTTGCTTGTCATTTAATTAAATAATATTTATTTAATTAAATTCATCACATTTCATCTCTTAATTAAATAAATCATTTTTTTATCTAATTAAGTCATCTTCTCCTATTAATTAAATAAATCACTTTGTTTAATTAATCCTACAATCCCTCTTTTAATTAAATAATTCATTTTATTTAATTAATCTCTAAAGTCATCTCATTTAAATTAAATAAATTAATCTTTATTTGATTTAAAGCTAACACCATCCTCTTTAATTAAATAAATAAAAACTTATTTAATTAAGTCTAAAATCATTATTCCTCTCATTTTGATTTATTTAAATCCAAAAATCTAAATCAAATTGTCAAATCGGCTAATCTCCTTTAAATTAATCAAATCTCGATTAATCTTAGTCTTAATCCATCAAATCCTCTAGATTTTGCAACTTGCACATGAAAATCAATTTAATTGATTTATAAATCATCTATTTTCATTCAAAAAAGGCATCAAAGATGGAATATTCCTCAAATTTGAAATCTCCCCCAAAAGGCCTTGTCCTCTAAACATGGCATTTAACATCTCTTACAAGTCCTTTTCTTGAGCCATATGACATTAACTTCACCTTTCAACTCATCCTTCAAGCCATCTTTTGAATTTGAATCTCCCCCGTCTTTGCACATTCTCCAAAATGTGCTCAAGCTTCCTTCATTCGCATCTTGATAAGTGGCACTTGCCCATTGGATGTTGAATGATCCCACATTCATCTATTTTGCTCATTCCTTCATCTTGTTCTTTTATTTATAGAAGGCTTCTCTTTGTATTTTGTATCCACAATTTGAGCAAAGTTACTATACTCAAATCCACACTCAAGCATAGCAAATTTTCATCCATTTCATCAAAATGTTAGTTAGGTTATGCAGATTTTTATCTTGGAGCACACTTCAATCTTCAACAAAGTGGATCACATCTTCATCAAATCATCAAAGCTTTCATAGGAGTTGGGAAAGGGACAATTTTCACATCAAATTGACACCAACTCCCCCATGAGATCAAGAGTTTGTATGTTCTTAATAGGACTTAGTTTGTTTTTATCTTCTTTCATTGTGTTCTTGTTTTATTCCTATTTTGAGCATAGTTAAATGGATTTTATGGGGAACTTAGATCTTAACTTGCATTTGAATCTAATTATGTGTTTTCTTGTTGTCTCTTACAGGTAGCTAGGATCTTGGTTCACACACAAGGATTTTCTTTATTGTCCCAAAATCCTTCATAGCAAATGAATTTGCTAACTGTTGTTTGAACTTCTTTATGTGATTCATGTTAGACCCCTCTACAAGAATATCATCAACATATAAACATAAAAAAATGTAGCTATCATCATCTAATGTCTTAAAATAAACACAATGGTTTGAATTACATCGACTATGGCCATGCTCATCCATAAAGCTATCAAATTTATTATACCATTATTGAGGTGCTTGCTTCAAACCATATAAACTTTTCTTCAATCTGCACACCAATTTCTCCTTACCTTTGACCTCAAATCCTTGTGGTTGTTCCATGTATATTTCCTCTTCCAAATCACCATGGAGAAAGGTTTTTGTAACATCGAGTTGTTCTAAATGAAAATATTTAGCAGCCACAATACTTAAAATTGTACGAATATAACAACTGGAGAAAAGATTTCATCAAAATCAATACCATTTTTTTTGTGCAAATCCCTTTACAAATAATCTAGATTTAAATATTTTCTTACCTCCATCCTCCTCTTTCAGCCCATAAACCCATTTGTTTGGTAAAGCCTTTTTACCTGCAGGCAGCTTGCATAATTCCCAAGTCTGATTTTTCAACAAGGAGTCCATTTCTTCTTCCATTCATTGTTCCCACTGAACCTTGGTATCCACTTGCATAGCTTCATCATAACATTCTGGTTCACCAACATCAGTTAATAAAATATAATATAAAGAGGGAGAAAATATTTCTAGGGGTCTACTTATCCTTGAAGATCGTCTAACATTCATTGGAGTTTGTGGTATTTTTTGTTGTTGTTGCGGAGCATGAGGAACCACTGGAACATTGCTATTTGGTGTATCATCTAGCACTGCATAATCATTTTATTTCTTCTCATGCTGGTGCAACTAATCTTTGTACAACACTTTCTCATTGAATATGACATCCCTACTTCTCACAATTTTTTATTTTCAAAATACCAAAGCCTATAACCAAATTCATCAATTCCATATCCAACAAATATACATTTCTTTGATTTTGCATCAAGCTTGGTTCTATTTTCATAATCTACATGTGAAAATGCTTCAAAACCAAAGGTCTTGAGAAAATAATAACTCACCTTCTTACTTGTCCATGCTTCCTCTGGAATACCACAACCCAAAGGATTTGAGAGACCTCTATTGATTAAATAAACAATAGTGTTTATAGCCTCTTCCCACATGTTCAAAGGCAGCCCAACATGCAATCTCATAGTCCGTGCATGCTCCATTATTATTCTGTTCATGCGCTCAACCACTCCATTTTCCTGTGGAGTCCTTGGAACCATTTTCTGCCTATGAATACCATTAAAGGAACAATAATCTTCAAACGCTTTGTTGCATTAATGACCACCATTATCAGATCTAAGAAATTTTAACTTTTTACCTATCTCATTCTCAACCAAGCTTTTCCATTTCTTCAAAGTTTCAAATACATTAGATTTCTTCCTAAGGAATTAAATCCATACCTTTCTTGTTGCATCATCAATAAAACTGACATAATTCCGAGAGCCACCGAGAGAAGATAATTGAGTTGGTCCCTATACATCTGTATGCACAAGCTCCAATTTCTCATCTTTCTTTTGCTTTCCATCCTTGAGAAAACTTACTCTCTTTTGTTTTTCATATACACAAATTTCACAAAAATCCATATTAACACATTTTAGACCTGGTAAAACATTCTTTGAATGAAGTACTTTCATACCTTTTTTACTCATATGCCCAAGTCTATTATGCCACAGTATTGATTTAGAATCCACAACAACTATCTAATTTTTTGCCTGTTGAACTATAGTAGTTGTTCCTGAACATTGATTTTTATCTGCAATAGCTAAAGTAGAAGTACTAGTATGTCCTGTACAAAGATATAAGGTTCCTACTTTCACACCTTTTTCTACCACTAAGGCACCTTTTGTAACCTTCCATTTTTTATCACTAAATGTAACAACACAACCTTCATCATCTAGTTGCCCTACTGAAATTAAATTTCTTTTTAACTTTGGAACATGCCTTACTTCATTTAGTAGCCAATGATTTCCATTTTGTAACTTAATCTTGATTCTTCCCTTTCCAACAATCTAACATGGTTCATTATCTCCAAAATAAACTAGCCCAAAATCCCCTTGGACGTAATCAAGAAAATAACTTCTATGGGGCATAGCATGAAATGAAGCCCCTGAATCTAACACCCAAGAATCATCAACATTATCAAGGGAAAGAATCATCAGCATTATCAAGGGAAAGAATTAAACCATCCTCATCAAATCTATTACTTACCACATTTTCCTCTTTGTTTCCTTCCTTTTTGTCTCCTTTATTTTTCTGAGACCAACAATCTTTCTTTAAATGACCCAGCTTACCACAGTACCAGCAATCCCTCTTGTAGATTGGGACCTTTTGTCCTTTGATTTTCCTTGTAACTTCCCATGACTTCTAGAATTGTTTCCTCTCTCATTTTTCTTGCCCCTGCTTTCTACATTCAAAACACTGCCTGATATGGATGTTCCACCTAAGCTTTTCTTATGAATTTCTTCACTCAAAATAACATGAGTAACATCATCAAATTTCAATTTATTTGAACCAAAAACATAATTGCTAACAACTATTACCAAGCTATTCCATCTTTTAGGCAAAGAAAACAGAATCAAATGATCCCTAACTTCTTCATCAAAGTTTACATTTATAGAAGTTAATTGACCGGTAATTGTATTAAACTCATTCAAATGATCAACAACTAACCCACCTTCTACCATTTTCATATTAAATAAATGCTTCATAAGAAATACCTTATTTGACGAGGAAGGATTTTCATATAACTTCACTAAGGTTTCCATCAACTCTTGAGTTGTCTTTGCTTTTGTAATATTGAATGCCACCAATTGTGCTAGGCATAAATGAATGGCTCTTAATGCCTTTCTGTCTAGAAGATTTCAATCCTTATCACTCATTGGTGTTGGTTTCTTGACTATTCCTTCCAATGGCCTCCATAAATCCCTCTGATAGAGATAATCCTCCATCTGCATCTTCCATAACTAATAGTTCTGCCCATTGAATTTATCTACCTTCAATTTACCCTTGTCCACTATTTCTCCCACTTAACTGTGAGACTTTCTATAGACAATAATCAAACACAACCCATTATGATACCACTTTTTAGGGTTAGAAGGTAGATATCTAACAGTTAAATGCAGATTGATCAATAAAATAGAGAAATAAAACACATAAAACTAATAGTAGAAACAAGACAACACAAATAATTTAATGTGGTTCACCCAATCCAGGCTACATCCATAAAACTACAACCATCCAATGATTTTATTATCTAGTGTAAAACATAATACAATCTCACTAATAATGTCCTACTACAACTCCCATCACAATTGCTTATAAAAATCTTTTTTAGAAGCTTCCAGAATTAGGGTTTTACAAAATTATTTTTTTCTTTTTGTTGGTGACAAAGCGAAAAATGGGAAAAAAAATTCTCATGGGCTATCGCCCTCGAACCCCCGTCCAAGGCCTGACCTGGCCCCAGACCCTGGTGAGGGTGCATGAAGCGTGTACAATATAGCATGATCAGTCACCACATACCAACAAAGACAACACAACTGCTATCAAACTCTTAGAATACATCATTGTCTCTCTCTAATGCAGTCATAATACAATGCCCTCATAAAATAGAGTTACATTTTAGGGCAAGACAGGCCAACATAATATCCACCATTAGATATAAAACCTAATAATTAATGGTCTAGATTTACATTGTATCATTTATCTAGTGTATGTTGGCCATTTTGGTAGTTTCATGAAAAAGTTAACAAAAAATTTCTTACATGTATCCCACTCCTCCCCCTTGATGCCATTATATATTACAGCTATCAGTGTAACTAGGAAATATATATAATTGCAAGGTTGAGACACAATTTCCCAACAAAACTCCCACTTGTCGAACACCTTGCAGGAGCAACGAGAGGGAGTAAACATTGTATCTTAATTGCTAGGGGCCAAAAGGCCCTTAATCTCTTAACACCATCTGAACTTCTCTATATTCATAGGCTTAGTTAAAGAATCAAAAATATTCATCAAAGTCTCTACCTCAAACCAACTTCACCCTACCATCTTTGACAATATCTCTAACAAATGATATTGTACATCAATGTGCTTGGTCCTAGCATGAAATTTCAAGTTCTTAGCTAAGCATATCGAAATCTAACTGTCACAATAAATTGTCACTGCACCTTGTTTTACTCCAATATCTAAACATAGACTCTTAAGAAAAATGTTTGCTTTACAAGCATGAGTAGTTTTCATATACTCTGCTTCAGTAGTGGACAAAGCAACCACAACTTGTTGCTTACTCATCCAATTGATTGCACCACCAAATAAATTAAACACATAAACACTAGTGGATCATCTGCTATCAATATCACCTGCCTAGTCTGAATCCACATAACCATGAATATCAAGGGAAATCGTATCTTCAATCACATTGCTATGATAACACAATGAATAGTTTGAAGTACCATGCAAATATTTGAAGACCCTTTTAAGTGCATCCCAATGAACTCTACCAGGATTAGACATATATCTGGAAAGAACTCCCACTGCTTGGGAAATGTGTGGTCTAGTAAAAACCATAGCATACATCAAACATCCAGTTGCACTTTGGTAAGGCACTCTACTCATATCTTCCATCTCTGATGGAGATGTTGGACAATCTAAAATAGATAACTTTGTTCCAACTGAAACATGAACACACAATGGTCTACAATCCTGCATTTTAAATCTCTGTAAAATTGAATTGACATACTTACTTTTTCCAAGCCATAGCTTTCTATTCACTCTATCTCTTTTAATTGACATCCCAAGAATGTGTCTAAGTACACCAAGGTCTTTCATTTCAAATTTAGTAGTAAGTTGAGATTTCAGTTCTAAAATCATTCCTTTTCCTTTTTCAATAAATAACATATAATCAACATATAATGCAATAAATAGGAAACGATCACCATCAATTCTATAATAAACTCAATGATCTGATTTAGAACACTCAAATCCAAAACTCAACACATATTTATCAAATTTATAGTACCACATCCTAGGGCTTTGTTTTAATCCATATAAAGATTTCTTCAATTTGTAAACCAATTTACTTTTACCTTTCACCACATAGTGCTCTGGCTATGTTGAATATAAATATCTTCCTCCAAGTCACCATGAAGAAAACTATTTTTCACATCCATTTTCTCAACCTCTATATCATAAGTAGCAACAATAGTAAGAAAAAATCTAATGGATGTCATTTTTGCAACAAGAGAGAATATCCATAATCAACACCCTCAACTTGAGAGTAACCTTTCGCAACCAACCTTCCTTTGTACTTCTTAATACCTCCATCTAAGCCAATCTTTCTCTTTAACACTCCTTTACAACCAACAAGTTTCCATCCTTCAGGAAATGGTACAAAATCCCATGTATCATTATTTTTCAAAGATTCCATTTCTTCATCCATAGCAATCTTTGAGGATTTTGCATCATTCATACCTAATGCCTCTTCTACAGATCGGGGTTCATCCATGTTAGTATTCAAAGAAAAAAAACATATCCAATCATTAGGTGTATACCTTTCAAGTGGTTGTCTATTCCTTGTAGACCTACGAACAAGTTGAATTGGAGGTTCTTCCTCCTCTTTTGAAGATCAGAGCTAGATGATCTCTCCTCAACTTCTTGTCTATCTTTGGGCCTCAATTCAAATTTCTCAGATGTAGAAGGAAATTGAATCACATCTTCTTGTTTACCTTGTTCTAGCTGCAATGTAACAGAAGAAGGCTTATTTTCTCTAAAAATAACACTTATACTATATATTACCTTTTGTGCAATAGATTCCCAAAGCTTGTATCCTTTCACACCATAACTATATCCGATGAAGATACATTTCATATCCTTGTTCTCCAAATTTTTCTACTGGCACATGTACATATGCCTCACAAAAAATAACTCTAAGATGTCTTAATGGAGGCTTGCCAACTGACCATGCCTCTATAGGTGTCTTATCAACAAGAAATGATGTAGGAGACTTGTTAATCAAGTAACAAGTAGTGGCAACAACTTCAGCCCAAAACCTTTGTTCTAGACCAACGCCACTCAACATACTCCTATCTTTCTCCATCAGTGTCCTATTCATTCTTTTTGCAACTCCATTTTGTTGTGGAGAATATGGAGTTGTCTTCTATCTATGAATACCACAATCTTTATAGAATCTATCAAAATCATTAGAGAAAAATTCACTTCCATTAAAAGTCCTCAAATATTTTATTTTCTTTCTAGTCTACAACTCAACCATTTCTTTAAATTCTTTAAATCAATTGAAAACTTCATATTTACTCTTTAGAAAATATACCCATGTCCTTCTACTATAATCATCAATAAATGAAACATAATACATGGATTTACCAATCAAAGGAACATCTATAGGACCAAACACATCAAAATGAATAAGATCCAATACACCACAAGATTTAAGAACTCAAGTAAAACTGAATGCGAAAATGTTCTCCATAAATGCAATGCTCACATAAATCAAATTCAAGATTATAATCATAAAAACCTTCAACAAGGTTTTTATTTTTCAAGGTCTTTAGACCCTTTTCTCTAATGTCTCCAAGTCTCTAGTGCCATAATGTAGTTTTCTTTGCAAGTAACTTTGTTTTAGAAGAAAGAGCATCCTTGGGTACCCAAAAGCCATGACCATCTGCAGAAGGTGAAACCTTCACTTCTTCCACATACTTTCTATTCACAAAAGTACTATTGGACTCAATAGTGCATGCATCAAGCTATTCAAAGAAGTACTATTCGACTCAACAGTGCATGCATCAAGCTTATACAATGTCCCATATCTAACACCTCTAATAATCACCATAGCACCTCTAACCATCTTGCATCCTGGATGGGTGCTGCCACAATACTGGTTTACAATTTTTGGGAGGAACTAATTTTTGCTGAAATCACATATTTTCAGAAAATATAATGATTTAAGCCTTGAAAACTTCCATTTAAAGAATTCCAATTGAAGAGGGTTTGATCAAACTACCTTAAATCAAACCCCCTTGGATAGAACCCCGCTATTTTTAAACCATACCTATAACAGAGTCTCCCTTACACCTATCAAAATGCTGATAAAAAACCACTTTTGATTTACCTTTTGGGGGATCAAATGAATTCATTTAAATTTTTTTTTTTTCAAGTATGTAGTCCTTATTATAAGCTTCCCAAAAATTATAATTTTAAATAAATTTAATTTGATTATTATATTTATTTTTTATTTCTTGTGAATGTAGGTTTTTCACCAAAATCAAGCTCTTTATTCTGCATATGTGGAAAAATAGCAGATTATTAAAACAAAAATTAAAAATATTAGTGCACCAGATATTTAAGTCCTTGATCCAACAGAGAGAAAAAAATTGAATTTCACTACATACAAAAAAAGTTACGCGTTATACGGTCACACATGTCTAAATTATAATTGGTTTGAATTTGAAACTTGATTAAAGAAAAAATACTCAATAAAAAACTATCTAACCAAGTGGAAGCACTAGATATCAGAGTTGCAAATCTAAATTCGAAAGAATTATAATTTTATCCTTCATGGAAAAAAAGTTATGCATTATATGGTGAGCGTCACTTTTTAAACATGTTGTTTTCTGAAAAAAAACTAGTTTTCGAGGGAGATGAAAAAAGAAGTGCAATCTGATTCCAAAATTTTTAAAAAATATATATTTAGAATCTATAGATAAAATTTCATGAAACTCTAGTTTCCATCATCTTCAAATTCCTCATGGTTTAGCTGCTATAGGTGCCCGAAAGTGAAGATTTAGTTAAAAAAATATATTTTAGTGTCCAGTTTTGCCAAAAATTGTAAACCACTATTGTGGGATCACCCGGATCAAAAAATACTACCTGCACACCTGCATCTATTAGTTTTCTCACAAATAACAAATTTCAAGCTAATCCAGGGATATGCAACACACCATTAATCCTTTTTATTCTACCATCAGGAAATTTGATTTTAACTTTACCAAGGCCAACAATGTCTAAATGAGAATCATCACCCAAGTACACCTTGCCTCCATCAAATTCTTCATATTTAGAAAACCAATCTCTATTAAAGGTCATATGGAAAGATGCACCTGAGTCAATTAACCATGCATCATTACCTACATGAGTTGCCAAAGCTGTAATCAATGTGTCACCATCTTCCTTCTCAGACTCAAAATCAAAATCAAATTTCTTCTTTTTCTTCTTCTTTTCTTTCTGTACGAACATGTCTAGGCTTACCGCAATTCTAGCAAATAACTTTGGACTTTCCAGGAGATTTAGATCTCCCCCTAGACTTGGATTTTTCACACTTCTCATTCTTCTTTCCTTTTTCCTTAGGTCTTCCATGAAAATTTAGGGCATCCTTGGAAGTAATGGATACCTTCCTCCTCATCTCTTCATAAAGCAAAGAACCCACCACATCTTCAATCTTCAAACTTACAGAAGTACTCCCAATAGCCATAACAAGAAAATCCCACGAATCAGGCAAAGAACAAAGCATGATCTAACATTTTTCCTCCTCATCCATTTTTACACCAATTGATGCCAATTGATCCACCAACATATTGAATGCTTCTAGGTGGTATGTGATTTTTCCACCCTCTTCCATTCTCAAGGAATACAACTTATTCCTCAAGAAAATCTTGTTCACTAAAGATTTGGCCTGATACATCTCACCAAGCTTCTTTCATAGTTTATGTGCAAAGGTCTCCTCATGGACATTAATTAAAACAAAGTCTCCCAAACATAATTTGATTAGACCCTTGGATTTTTTGGTCCATAACATCGTATTGAACACTTGAGTAAGATCTACAGGCCTTGAAATATTGTCATCAACAACATCCCATAGATCTTGATCTATCAACAAATTTTCCATCTTTAGCTTCCAAATTTCAAAATTATTTCCAAAAAAATTCTCCACCTCTATTCTCCTTGATGAACTTTTCATCTAGAAATTCTTGCAACAAGATCACAAAGTAACTTCTACACAAGCTCCCACTCAAATTTGGATTAGTTCAAAAACCCAACAACCCACAACTAAAACCAAAGGTGATCAAGCTCTGATACCACTTGTAAGGAAGCTAAGGTAGCGAAACAAATTCCTACACTAATCTTGGGAGAATAATAATGCAAAATTTTTATAAATCTTTAACAACTACAAAAACTTAAATAGAAATACACATAAATATCATGCACACCACAACACAGTGATTTACATGGAAAAAACCCTTTTGGGAGAAAAACCCCACACTCGAAATTTTTTCCAATATATTATTCAGTAAATCACAAATATTACAATATACTTGTAGTGCAAGCTTCTCACAAGAGTATCACCACTCATAGATCAAGAGACAACATGACTACTATCAGACTCTCAGAATACATCACCGTCTCTCTCCACCACAATCGTAATACAACACCCTCATTAATTAGAGTTACATTCTAGGGAAAGATAGACCAACAAAGTATCCACCATTAAATCTAAAACCAAATAATTAATGGTCTAGATTTACATTGTATCATTTATCTTTAAATGCATGTCGGTCATTTTAGTAGTTTCCTAAAAAAGTTCACAATATTTTTTTTACATGCATCCCACTCCTCCCTCTTGATTCCATTCTATATTACACCTATCAGTGTAACTAGGATATATATATATATATATATATATCCTATCAACAATAATCTTTATATAATTGCAAGGTTGAGACATATTTTCCCAGCACATATAAATTGCATTTTTGCATCTTGCATCATTGAATTTCATCTAAAATTTGTAATTTCCATCAGTCTAGGCATCATACAAACCAAAACCCTTAACATTCTCTCAAAATTTGTTGAATTTGGTGCAAAAACCCTAATCTTAGACTTATACACCCCTCTAGGCGATTTAGTCCCAGTACAAGTTGTTTTTCCCTACTTTTTGGGAATTCTATGTTGTATATTTTTTAGCATTTGAACCCTTGAAAAACCCTGACTAGGAATCATATGCCCCTCTGGGTGATTTAGTCCTAGCTCAGGTTTGAAACTACCTTTTACAGCAATGAAACCCTCTTTTTTATGATTTCTAAGCTTGTTGGTAACATATATTATCAATCTAGAAAGTTTTAGGAACATCATTTTTATGTATCTAGGTCAAATCATCCATGTAGTGAAGTCATTTTTAAAGCATTTCAAAACTCGTTTTAGTATTAAAAAATTCAGATTTGTAGGACATTTGTTTACATTTCAGAAACATTGCATAATTTAGATAGATTAGTTTTTTATGTTAGCATGTTTTCTTTTCAAGCATTTAGTGTTTCTAGAATATCAAATGGCTTGTATGATTCTATTTTCCCTACTCATGGGCATAATCTAGGAAAGAAAAGAAAAAACTTTGATAAGCATGTTTGATACCCTCCTAGTATCTATCAAATTTGTAAGAATGTCATAACACAAGAGGATGCGGGCATAGACAATCATAACAATCCTAATTGTTCTTCTCTCAATACCTCTCCTATTAGTGACGAAGGTATCTTGGTGAAAGAATATATAATAATTAAGAGTCTTGATTGTCCATCTTCTCCTCCCCCTTGGAAAGATATTATGACACAAGAAGATGAGATCATATACACATTTCTAAACATCACCTTACCTAATCTCCATTCATCCCTTGCTTGTGAGAATGTTTTAGTGAAAGAGGATGAAATAATAGGTAACCAAGACAATCAAAATTTTCCTCCTAATATCCCTCCTCAATGCGAAGAAGATAGTTTGGTGTTAGAAGATACACTTATTGAGATTCATGAGAATCTTGTTCCTCCCCTCCCTAATGCTCCTACTATTTGGAAAGATCTATTTGTTAAGCATTAAAATCATAATTGTCCTTATCTTGATACCTCCCCAATTTGTGATGAAGCTACTTTACAAAATCTAACTACGGAATGTGATGAACCTCTTGTTTGCTTCTCTTCTAAAAAATCTCCTACAAGGGTAGATATTAGGGAACAAGAGAACGAGACCTTAGAAAACAAGGATGAAATCATGTACAATCATGATGATCACATTTGTTCTTCTCCTAGTATCTCTCCTAGTTGTGAAGAAGATATTTTGGTGTCGAAATATCAAACATATGAGAATTATGAGAGTTCTATTTGTCTCTCTCCTCCTAGGGAAAACATTATTGAACAAGAGAATGCCATCATTGATAAACTAGACAATCCAAGCTTTGATAACTCCCTTACTTGTGATGAAGTCATTTTAGAAGAGCCAACCTTTGAATTTCATGAATATCTAGTTTGTAGTTCTCCTAAAAACTCTCCTCTAAGGGAGGATATCATGGTGTAATGAAATGACAACATTGACACATCTCTTTCAAAAAATAGTAATTCGGCTTCCTTAGATGAAGGTGAAAAGATGACACTAGACTCCCCTTCATTGGAAAGGCATCAAACTGAAACCACTAAGGTTATGAATGCACAAGTGTCCATTAGATCCCCCTTGATTAATGGACCTCCTACATACCCTATGGTACATACTAAGAATCCTCTAATTTTTTACCCACCCTCACAATGACAACAAACTCAAAACAAACCCGAACTTATCCTTTACCCACCTAAGAATAATGTTCCACAATAGTTGAGTTATAATATTGTTGCTCATACATATAATACCAAAAACAATCTACAAGTAATAAAAACACCTTTAACATCCCTCCCATTTCCTAATTCTATCTTACCTGGTCCTCCTCGTTTTCCTTCACATAATGAAAAGGAGTACAATCTTGTTGAACAACTAAAGAATTCTCCTACAAATATATCATTATGGGGCCTTATTCAAGACTCCCCTCATTATCAAAACATGATTAAAAGTTATTTACAATAAGTTCCTATCCCTTCTAATGCACAACCAAATGACATAGTAGCCATGATTCAAGGAATAAATGCTGACATTATTTTTTACCAAAGTGAGCTCCCTCCTTTGGAAGTGCAAAAAAAAAATAATGCCTTCATGATAATAGCTACCTATGATGGGTGGGGAATAAAAATAAACCTTTTCGACAATGGATTTGCCCTTAATGTGTGTAGTGTGACCCTTTTGGATAGATTTGGCATAGATAAATAAAAAAATCAACTTGATTCTTTCTCTATTAAGGGATTTGACAATGTAGGAAAACAACCACTTGGTGTGATCACTTTACCTATTATAGTTGGAAAGACCATATTAAAAACGCTCATCTACATTATGCCTTATGATCTTTCATATAATCTTCTTTTAGGAAGACCATGGATCTATGAGATGCAAGTAGTGCCTTCAACCCTTCATTGTATCATGAAATATGTTTATGACAACAAAGTATATACAATCAAAGTTGACCTTGAACCAAATAGTTGTTTGAACATTGACAAAGATAAGGAAAATCTTTTAAAAACATTGGCATCAACTACACAAGTAGAACTTGTGCAATAGAAAGAAAAAGAAAAAAATATTGAGGAAGTCATGAATCTATTAGAAGATGATAGGGGTTCCTTAAATTTTAAAACATTCATGGGAGAATACTAGATCATAGACAACAACTCTGAAAAAGGAAAATAAAAAGTGGCAATGTCAACACAAAATTTGGAAGACCCTTCAAAAGCATCCACCTCAACCACTTTAGAAGAAACAACAAATTATACAACAAAATTTGATGAAGCTAATTCTAAACAACCACCAACTCCAAAATAAATGAAAATTTTTTATGGAAAAGGTTATGAATTTATGAAAAAAATTGGATATGGTGGAAAAGGATGTGGTGCTAGAGAACAAGGTATTCGTGTCCCTATAGATCCTAACATGCAAGGAATGACCAATGGTCTTGGTTATTGTCCCTCAAAAGTAACAAGAAAGCATTCACTTAATATCAACATTATTACAAAAGATCCCTCTAATCCAACTTTAACATTAGTGCATCCTGAACTGATAGACACTAGTGATCTTGGTCTTTGTCCTTTGGAAGAAATAAAAGAAACAAAGAAATCCTCACTTAATATCAATGTCATTATGCAAAACACTAATGATTCAAATTTGATAGATTTTACACCCTCCTATAAAGGAGAGTACAAAATCTTGCAATTCAAAGGGCCTAGTGTAAGTATGACATTTTGTGCTAAGTGAGAGATATCATTTTCACAAAATAAAGGAACATCTTCTACCATTGATCAAGAGAGCATCTTTTCGAGACTCCTCCAAGATCGTTTGATATCTCTCCCTCCAAGAACATGAAATAAATTTTACTACAAGATTTCATGGTCATTCTACTAATGAATGTAAGAAAAGTTGAGTAATAAAATTCAACATAGTAAGGATTGTGGTACTCTTCCTTGTGTTGAAGCACCTAACTCCTCTAATTGATAATTATTTTCACTCTAGCATTTTTCTCATCTCACCCTTGACTTGCACTAAGTGGGGGAAAGGGGTTAAGTTAGCCTTGTCCTCATATGGCACTTGTCATTGTATCTTTTGGCTAGTTGACCACATTCCATGTATATATAGGGGCAAGCTTGGGATGTGGAAGCCATTCCTTAAGTTGGCTCACATGTGGCATACTTATACATAATGTACTTTCATTCGAAAACATATGACTTGGAAAAGGGATTTTTGAATAACCTCTAATGTTTCACTGTGTGATTTTCTTTATTCTTGTGATGTGTCTTTTTCTTAGTGGTGTCATTGGGATTGATATCCTTCGAGAGCATGATATTTCTTTGATTTGTTCTCTCTTGGAGACATTAAGCACGATGTTCCCTAAGAAGAGACCTTACATGAACTAAGAAAAATCCCTTTGAAAATTTCTTACACTATTTTACATTTACAACATCAATTATATGGCCGCCTTGCATAACACACTTTGATTGCTTGTGGTGCATTCTTGTTTATTCATGAGTTTCAAGCATACAAATATTTTCTTTCTTCATGAAGCTTGAAGTTCATTGTTGTGTGCCACCTTATCAAAGTTATTAGGAGGTATAGCTTGTTCTGGATATACATATGGGAGTCAAACTTAGGCATGACTTTCCCATTGCCACTTGCTTGTTTGTGTGAGGGCATATCGGCCACGTGCGTATGTGTCTCATTGGGGGCTCACCTAGTGGATAGCCTGAGGTTCCACTAGCCCTTGTGAGCATGCATTTTTGGAAAAATAGCTTAGATTTGATCCACAATGTGTGAGACAAACGGTTGAGGCTTGATCCACCTTTCCTTCCTTTTTATTTCATCTTTATATTATTGGAATTGCATATTTGTATCTTTTTTTGCTGCATATCATACATCTTGTACATGTCCGTTTGAGCTTGTGTTGGTTTGACATAGGATCTTGGATCCTGGGGGCTTGGTTACCTCCTTGATCTTTTTATCCTACACCATTTGTATTGGTACACTTGGACCCCTCTTGAATGTCTACTTTAATGTGAGTTTAAAGCAAGTTCATCCTCTCACTAATGTGGGGGCTAAATATAATAACGAAAAATGCATCCCCTTACATTTTCACACTTGTTTGGGCCCTCCCTATTAAATTGAGCCTAATGTTGCCTTGATTTAGTGTTGTAATGTGTTTAACACATTCTCATTAAGTCTTCGGCTCTTGTAAATTAAGTGAACCTAGTTGTGCCTTATTTAGGGTGTTGTAAAGTGTACCCTCACACTTTCACACTAATCTAGGGTTTTATTAATTAATTAGACTTCTTTATGCCTTATTTGGCCTTATTTTGCATCCACAAGACTTAATTAATGCATCTTTCCTAGGATAATCCTGACATTTACCAATATCCAATCATAATTTATGTGTTTTTTCATTGTATGGCCCAGATTTAGTGATTTGGGACTTATATGCCACCTTGGGCATATGAGTCCCACATGAGTTTTGGGGCCCCGATCCTAATTTTACATCAATTTAAGTATTTCTTGAAAAATGTGTCCCAAAGCTTAGCCTAATGGGACATATATGCTACTTCTGGCGTATGAGTCATGTGTGGCTTAAACCTAAATTAAATTCAAATTCTTGGTGGTATTTTATCCTCCTAGATCTGATGTTAGCTTGTAGTGTTGCAATTTCAAGGAATTTGGCATAAACAAGTATAAATACAAGGTTATTTCACTCATTTTCACCTAAGACTTTCAAGGGAGCATTCCTAATAGAAAGTTAGTGATTACAAGAGTTTACAAGAGTATTCAAGTACATTCAAGAGCATCTTTAAAGCATTCAAAGGCATATTTCTTCATCATTTGTTGTAGCAATTCAAGATCCATCATCATTTCAAAAACATAGTGCATCAAGCATGTTGCTGAGCTAATGTTGTCCATGCAACATTGAAGATCCATTTGCAAGCATTATTCCACATCCAATTTGAGATAAAGATCTACATTCTTCATGGTGACTTCATGTTAGTTTGCAGATTTGTATTCCAAGACATCATCCAAGGTATCATCATTTCATGTTTCATGTTTCATGTCCTTATTTCATTGTTTCATCATTTGGTTTAATTGCCTAAATATGGTTTCACTAAGAAAAACCCCTATTCCCTAAAAAACAACACTCTTTCTCTCTCTTTGTATGATTGAAGGCTTATAGGTTAAAGAAAAAGTGGGCTTGAAGCCTTCAAAAATATGAAGATTGTAAATTTGTAAAAGTTGCAAAAGTTTTTAATGTGAAGTTGTCAAGGCTCATGGAAACTCAAATCTAGAGAAAGATATCCAACCTATCTACATGAAACTAGTGGGAAAAGGCTTATTTGATCCATCTTCAGAGGCTCACAAAGTTTCACTTCAAAATTCTACTCCTAGGACACTTCACAACAAAATAGGATTGGTACGCCACTTGTGGCATATGAGTCCCAATATACCTATTTTTGGGTATTTTCTATATATCTTGATTTAGCAGTTCTAGATTCCTATTTCCACCCAAAAATCCTAGTCTGGGATTGATATGCCTAGACTGGCATACAAGTCCTAGTGGGAACCAAACAATAGGTTTTCAATGCTTTGGAGCTTGTTTTGACCTCATCACTCTTCCAAGTGCACCTCTATTCACTCTTAGTTTTTTATCCTAATTTTTAGTTTCATTTACTAGGTTATTTAGTTAGGTTTTGCATAGTACTTTGCATGTTTCATTCGTCTCTTGTCTTTCCAATCCCTAGCTTGGTGGTGAACCCCTTTTTAGTCACTAAACATACCTTAGGACACCCTATTGTAAGATCTATTTCTCTCATTCTATAATCTGATTGAGCTCTCTAGGGTTTCCTTGAATGTAATAATAGTGAAATAGAACCCTACCCATTATGCTCCATCTCCTAAAAGGTGGGGACCCCTATTTCCATCATTACAGTTATATGTGTGAGCAACTACATGATAACTTGGTTTTTGTAACACATTCCTACTAGTAAGTTGTTTTGCAAAGTTAAGAAATAGCTAGGTGATTTAGGAGGTCCTATAATGAGAGGTGATCCAATTGTCAATTTTGCATTCATAACCTCAAATAAATTATCTAATTGTTGATGAAATTTTATTGAGGGAGGATCTAATATCAGCTTAACATCTTCATCTATGCCATCCATCTTACTATATTTTTAAAGAAATGTACATCAATGATTTCATCCTCTTGTGCCATAATATCTTCCCAAGTAGGTGAGATATTGGGAGAGAAGAAAACAAGATTCTCATGACACTCAAAAATTGAATCCTCTAACACCAAGATGCCTTCCTTGCAAGTAGGTGAGGTATTAGAAGAAGAATAACTATGATTTTCATGTTTTTCCATGATTGCATCCTCTTGCACCAAACAATTCTAACAAGTGAGGGAGATATTGGGAGATAAATGAAGATTAGGTAAAGTGATATTAAGAAATATTTCAACGATTTCATTCTCTTGCACCAAGATACTCTCACAACTAGGAGAGATATTAGGAGAATGACTAACATGCTTGTCAATGATTTCATTTTTTTTCCTTATATTGTACTCATAAGTAGGGAGATTATAATTATACAATCCATGTGTTACTATATCAAAACCACATCTTTGAAAAAGAAACATGTTGTTACTTTCCTTATGGATCAAATGATCAAAATTAAATAGGTTTGAAAATAGAATTTAAAAATAGACATTAGATCTAGACAAAGGACATTGAGAGAGCTTTGTCACAAAAAATTGAGTAAAAAAATAGTAGGAGGATAAAGCCACCCAAGGGCATCTTAGTCCTGGATAGGGTTTCATAATATTGAAAGTTTGGTTGTGTATGATAATGTTTAATGATTTTGGGTCTAATTGCAAACAGGTCTAAAAGTGAATATTTTTCCCAATTTTGTAAGAAATTAACTAAAAGGACACCTTTATGCAATAACACTTCTTTAAGAATTCCAAAGTAGACATCAACAAGTAGAAAGAGGCTAAGACAACATAAATAAAGATCTAAGAAAATTTTGGTTGAGCCAAAAATAATAGGACAAGGAAGAAGACGCCCAAGGGAACCTTTGTCTTAGACAAGGTTTCAAAAAATTCAAAGTTTTGAATACATATAATATTGCTTAAGAATTTTGGGTCTATTACAAATAGGTCTGAAAGTGAATACTTTTCTTAAATTTACTCAATTTATGCCAATTCAAGTGTCTAACAATGTTTGAACAATAAATGACAATTTTGAGTGCAATTTTTGATCTCAAATACAACAATGGACTGATTCTAGGATGCCAAAATATGAAAATGATGATTTTGATGCAATTTTGAAACAATATAATAAAAATTTTCACTTTTTGAGCTATATGAAATATGCCTAAATGGATGTAGTTAAGAATTTCAAATCAACAATCAACAAGCAAAAAAAATCTAAGGACACAAAATCAAAGATGTGAGAAAAATTTGGTCAAGTCAAGAGTAGTAGGACAAGGCCACCTAAGGTTGTTCTCATCTTAGACAAGGTTTTGGGAAACTGAAAACTTGATTAGACTATTTCAGGATTTTGTATCTGTGTGCAAATAGGTCTGATACTAAGTATTTTTCCAAAATTTTCTCAATTTAAAACAAATTAATTCAAATACAAATGTATAACAATTCTTGAACATCAAATGATAATTGTGAATACAATTTTGAATTTAGATCTAACCTATATAACTAAAATTAACCCTATTGTAACATATGATGCAATATGATGTTTTTTTTTTGAATTCTGTCTTTTATGATGCAAAAATGAAACCCTAACCTAACAATACAAAAAAAAGGCAATGCAAAACTTAGATCTAGGGTAAAATTTTAGAAGTCATATAATGTTAACAAGTTAGGTTCACAAAAATAAAACATAGAAAAAGGTGATCCTAAGTCTAATGCAAAGAGCGTAGGATCAATTTTTCTTTTTTCTACATAATCATTTAGAATGTAGACCAATAAGGTGATTAGATTGACTTTCAACCTCATAGTTGAGTTAGTTATACCTAGACCTACATCTTTTGAAGTGTTGGATATGAATTAGAATTGATTTTCCTTGATTAACCTAATTAGACTATGTGCCCCAATATGAAAATGCAAGATTTCAACAATCAAGACACTATAACAAAAATTTGCAAGCAAATCTGATAAAGGAAGATTTTTTTGTACCTATCCTATAAATTTGGAGTTAGCTTGAATAGAAGGGAATTACCAACATATGGCGTCTATATCCTTGTAAAGATATTTCATTTCTATTTTTGTAGTCCTTTCATGTTGGACCAAAGCTTCCCAATTTTGCTTGTAAATTTATCAAATTGTTGTTGAATATTTCTATAGGTGAGTTTTCATGGCTTGTCTAAGTATAGATTTTTGAATGCAACAATGGAAAATGGATATTAAAGCTTCCTTCAATCTTCTCCAAACCTAGAAACTTGCATATTCAAAGAGAGAGGAAGGTTTGTGCCATTTAGGGATTGTTGATCATCAAAGCTTGTGCCTCTTCGACAACCTTATGGGAAATTCAATGAGTGGGGGACTAATTTGTGCCTTACTAAATACCTCAGGATTTTTATAGAAATTCATCTCTTCTCTGGGTTTTGGAGAAAAGGGTAGAAGGAAATGTGAACATAAAACATAAAAATGGTGATACGCCAAAGCTTTTACAACATTTAAAACCTGATCTTTCCTATGAGTGATATAATTAGACATAGAATGCCACAACCCTTCATTGTTGGGAAGAGAACAAACAACAAAGGCTAACAACAAGCACAATGCAGTATTTCAAATCTTCCTGCAGGAAGTGTTCATTAAGGTCTGATCAAACATAAAGATTTCCAAGGTTAATAGAAAAATGTTTAAAAATTGCATAAGCCCTCTCTTCATACAACATAATATAACAAAACAACAACCCTCCAGAAAAATAGAGAAGTCCACAAACATAATCCAATTTTCAGAAGCTATTATCCTACCATATAAGCCTACAGCATGGAAATCGACAATTTAAACTATTTGAATTCAACTTGACACAGTGTTTTATTTATAATGAAAGCATAAAGAAGGAAAGCTTGATAAAGGCCATACATGCACAATCTCAAAGATTTCTTCCAAATAATTTGTGCATAAATATCAAATGAACTTTAAAACAGAGGTCGGATTCCAATCTGATAATAGTTTGAGCTTTAAAAGATATAACATGCTAGAGAAAAGTAGTTTTGCAACTCTACTTCTGAAAATAGTTCTATAACCTAAGAAAACTAAAGAAACTTTTCCTCAGCAAAGGAAACTGAAACATGGAACCAACCCTTCCCTTCAAACATCACCTCTCATTTATAGTTGCAAAATGAAGAAACCGCCGCCACAACACAGAAGTAATTGCTGCCAGATGTTGGAATTTGATAGTACATGATCTAATCACAGATCTTTTAGTTAGGTCACAACAATCTTTTCTCATCAATTCTCAACTTCTACATTAATGCTCTTTAGATATTTAGCAAAGATAGTTATCTGAAAATGATCAAATCCTAGAAAACAACTTGGAAAAAGTTTAGTTGACTAGTGATGTAACCCAATAGCACCAACTCAAAGCTTCCATCTTGAAAACCAAAAAGAGGCCAACAAGCTCCGACAAACACCAAAATAGATCATTTCATAAAAGCACAAATTTCTTGTAGCGAAGAGATGACATGTCAAGCGAGTGGAAATTCTTAAACTCATGAATATGGCTCCTTCAAAAAATGTCTGATGAGCTGACACGTGTCCCAAATCTCTCCCAAAAGGAAGGAAAGAAATGAAATCTACTCAGCCACCATGTGGCACATTGCACACCTTTTTGATGAATTTTCTTAAGCGTGGACACATCCAAAGCCAAAAACATACTTGAGCCAAAAATAAAAAATGATCAAGGAAAAAAATCTTCATAGTTCTAGTGACTCACAAGGGGCATTCGCTTGCAGAGGCATGAACCTAGGCCTCTAGTAATTATTGGATTTTGAGGAAAGTAGAATGTAGCACCTCCCAATTTGCATCAGTCAGTTGGATGAGAGTACAGATGAGACTATATGCTTGCTCCGGCTCAAAAACTTCTTTGAAAGAAACAAATCCCCATTTAAAAGAAATTGCCCCAAGGTGATAATAAAGTCGAGAAAGAGGGAAGATCTCGCACTCAACATCATTAGTTGTGGGCATTGTGCTTGAACCCAAGAGTTCTGTAAAAGTCTGGACCTTATGTCAGATCACATCTATGACCTGATCAACTTTCAACACATCTCCATCTTGCGAAAGAAGAGGAGGGACCCCAAAATTAACTAAGGTTCATCGAAATCCTTCTTGATTTCATTGACCCGCTTCTTCAGCACTGTATAAGAATCCTTGCACCTTGCTATGATCTTGTGGTAGTGGATGATCTCATTTGCTTTGATGGAGGTGGCTCTTTGATCAAGAATCCCTGCACTTTGTATAGCCTCATTAGTGGCTACACACAACCTAGAAATCATGCTTTGCAATTCCACCAGTCGGGGAGTACATATCTACATAAATTGATCGGCCATTGGGCCAACCTTCACCTTTAATTCATGAATATCTCTTAAGAATTGTAAAGCGGGTCTAAGAATGGAAACAACAACTGTGATCCACTCCCAGTGTGTAGATATCGGCTCCTTCAATATTAGGAGGATCCCAAACCCTTGTGCAATAGCTAGCTCTTGATTGAACTAAGCCTCTCTTGCTCTTGTGGTTTCCTCCATTTGACTTCTTTCTCTAAGGGAAATTTTTAGTTTTGAACTCAGCCTTCTGATCTCTTGTTTGGACTTTTTTGCTTCTGCATGGGCCTTCTAAAGATCGTCAGAAACTTGAGATCGGAAACCATCTAGCTCTCTTCACATATTTTCCTAAGTATGTTGGCACTCTATATTCGTTTGGCACTTAGTAGCCAAATCAATTTTTTAATTTTTCAATTTCAGCATAAAGCTGAACCTATTCACCTTGGGCCTCTGCAAGCAGCTTGGATGTCTTTCCTTGCTGATTTTGTATTTTCCTTATGTGGGCCATCTCGACATCTCTAGCTTGGATCTCATTTTTCTGCCTTCTCACTGTTTCCTTCACATTTACTAGCTCTACCTCATGATTCTTCAACTTTTTTCCTAGCCTCTTGTAGTCTGCATATACCACTTTTTGGGTGGCCTTAGCTAGGACCACTTTGTCGTGCAGGTGAGTTTCATTCAAATCCAGGCCCATGGCTCTAATATCATAGTTTTCCATTTGCATTTTTCCCTCATGCTTAGACACAAGTGACTTCATGGTAGTGATCAGCAGAGAGTTCCACTCTTCATTGAAGAAAGCTTCAATATTTTGGTAGCTGGCAATGCGACATTCTTTAACAGTAGTTTTTTTCTTTTTGACATGTCGAGCCTACTTGGTTGCATCAAAATACTCTTGAAGACTCTAAAGGGTATCAATGCTCTGGGTTGCAATGGAAGCACCAGGAGGGAGACCAAAAAGGGTGACAGAAGGAGAAACTTCAGATGTATGAGCATGTGAGGAAGCAAAAGGGAGAGTTGTCATGTTAAAAGGTGGGATGCCAAATTGAGATTGGGCAGGGGAGAAACCAATCAGCGTAAAAAGAGAAATGGGTGGAAGGAGAGGTTCCTTCCCAGAAGTGGATGGACTGGGAGTGATGGGAAACATGGAAGCTTCTACTCTTTCAATGGGGACCCTTGAAAGGGTGATCAAAGAATCAATAACAGTCAGATGATGCTCTCTAAGTGCGTGGGGTAGCTTTTGAAAGTTCATTAAAAATGGTAGGGGGTGCATTCAAGACTACTAGCTCAGTGTTTGAGGATGGAGGATTCCTTTCCATGGGAGGGGGTAGAGGAGTAACCAAAGATGTAGAGGCAAGAAGAAGAGAGGGAGTAAAACTTACTTGGGTTGTGACGATTGGAACATTTTTCAAGATAGACTCTGCTTCTTCTTCTCCTCGGGCCAACACATTGAGTGCACCTAGATCTAGGATTCTTCTTCTTTTTGCACAATTGGAACTAGTATGTTTTGATCCCCTAGTAGTTGATCCCTCTAAAAATTGGCCTTCAACAATTGCAACAGACCCTCTTCGAGACCGTCGGGTCCTTTTCCCTTTACTTCGGGCACTGGCAGAGGATGTTACTTGTGAGTTCCTTTTCCTCGAGCCTCTCTGACTGTCAAATTCCCAAGGACGAGAAGTGCAGCATGGGATTTTCTCTTCTTCAAACTCATGAATCATCTCTAGATTGCTATTGTCGGAGTCAAACTCTTGATCATAAATATCCTCAAACTTTTCATCGTGTGGCTAAAAGTCTCCAAACAGGGCATTGGAGCATCTCATCTCTTGTTGGGATCTCCAAAATTCTACCTTCTTTCATTTTGACCATCCCTTGTGCTTTAACTATGCATTGATGGTTTTTTCCATCTGGATGTTCTTCTTATACTTTTCCTGCGACACATAGAAATTTAGCCATTTTGGTTGCTTGGGTGGAATGTGAGCCAAGTCAATATATACCTCTGACCTTTCTTGTGTCAGATTCCTCCTCCTCTCAAAATACTCCTGACTCTCATGTTTTAGAGAGAAGTGCTTTATTGAGTTGCAATCAAACTTATCACATATGGGAACTAAGCCTAAGGCCACTAGTAGATTTGTGAGCTCATCCACGGCCTTCCGCTTGTTCAGCGTTACCTGACTATTGGAAATTGTAAGGGGAAGTGAATATATCTTCTTTTTTCTTCTGACGCCATAGACATTGTTGGCAGTTGCCTAACAACATGCCTCCAATGCAAGAACTTTTTTCGTTACAAATTTGGGGAGTTAGAAAGGTTCCCCAGCAAAACCATGAAATATGATAAATGTAAAACCCTCTCCCAGGAAATAATCCACTAAGGTCCTAATGGATTTTCCATCCATTGTGAGACCTCGGGAGAGAAACAACCCATAAGGTGCGGCAACAAATCTTGAAGCACTGGCCTTAGAAAATGATCTACAAACTAGTAATAATCCCCTGTTCTCAAAAGTACATGAGTCCATACAAAAACTTGCTAACAATAGTCATTTACATCTAACCTAGACACTGGTATATTTTTCTCTAGCCACTCAAAATTCTGATGCAAAATCAAGTGGGCCAAGAAAGAAGAATACCTAAATTTAGACTCAGTGTTATAATTCTTCAATTTCTCTAGCATGTTTTTGGCTATTACATTAGCAAAATCATAATATTTCTAGTTCTTCTCTCTTTTGAGCACATAAGCTAAGGCCATCTGAAAAAGGTGAATTTCCTCATCACTATCAAGGCCAAAGAAAGCCAACATTGATAATACAGACTTGATGTCTTTCTTGAGTTTTTTGAATGAAAGAGGAAAAGAAAGATGACCCTTCTCTGGCCTTTCTTGTGCTTCCTCCATAAAAACATGTTTTCTTGGCCATTTATTCCCTAAAGATATCCATTTTTCTCCATCAAAATGTTCAGCACCCCAGGTCGTAGGGATACACATCTCTCATATGGCTTCGACAAAAATGGTAACTTTGATCCTGTCACCCCCAATGGCTCTTGTCCTTTTGTTGAATCTTCTGGTACATGTGTCGACCAACTCTAGGAAGGGGTGTACAACAGGCAGTATGAAATATGGAAAACCATAATTCCAAATCTGAAACGTGAAACCCTTAGATGGTTTGTGCTTCATCATTCTTTGAAATGCACCTCCCTAAAACTTTTAGGTTTAGCTGACAACTTGAGGTTGAAAAAATTGTCAATGACATTCTACACCACCTCTCTTGGGATGCATCTATCTGGTTGTACCTTTTTATAGAATTCAAATGGCTACTCTTCAAGCACTGGAGCATTGGAAAATGAGTTATGCCTAAAGATATCAGCATAACCAAACCTTTTTCTTGAGGATACAAATTTTCTACCAGATGTTGATGGCTCCGCCATGGCTGTATCAGGAAGTTGCAAATAGTTTCCTTAATGAAAATGACCACTTTCCTTTTGCTTCTTTAGAAAAAATATACTTTTGAGGGAAATTAATTTCCTCATGTGTACATGCAGTTAAGGCTACACTATTACTACGAGTCCATTAAATGATGCCACTGAGGTGATAGGTGTGGATTTGAGGTCTATATCCCTTGGGAATGCTGAAAATTCCGTGAGAATGGAATTAGTACATTCTCCCTGCTGCCTCTTTCACAAATAAACTCATTGCATTGGAACACATGCTTTTAGCTATGATAAATGTGTTGAAGTAATGCAAGGTACTTTTGAAAAGACATGCCCATTAATTTGTCAAAACTTAGCGCATTAATCCATATCTTTTCACATAAGTAAGCTGGCTGGTGCTAATGATGGAAAAGGACACACACCAACCATCGGCATACTAGAGCATCTACTCCCAACACCCTAATTTATTTCTTGAGACCTCCTGTCAGATCCTCTATATGATTTCTCTACCTTCCTCCATTTTTCCTTGATATTTTCATGTTGCCATCTGGCCAAAAATGGACCTTTTGTTGGTTGGGTTTACTAACCTATCCTTTCTATATATAGCTATGCCACCTTTTGCAACATTCATTCAAAAAATATAGCCTTCAAGTTTAGCAAGCTTTTTCTCATTGTCTCCCATTTCACCATAATTCACTGCTTTCTTAGAATTTTGTCTGGATTAGGCACTCCTATTTGGCTCCTCCCATGGAGGCCACAATACTACTTTGTGGGAGAGGTCACTAGTGACAAAATTAAGTGTTTGGTGAAGAAATGTGACCACCTTGCCTTGGTTGGGTTCAAGTGGGTAGTTGGCCAGGACTACATTGATAATGAGAACCAGCTCTAGAGCAACTACAATGTTCTTTCCTACTTCGTGGCCTCTTTGCTCAACCTGAATGTGGCCAAACCCATGATAATTGAATTGTGCCACTAGATGTTTGACACTACGTTCATGGAAGGGCTTGGTGAGATAGTGCAAGTGGCTATCCCTGGTGTTGGCATTCTGAGTGCCATGGATCTTTGCAAGTATGTGGACTATGGGATAGACGTACCCTGGTTGCCCTTCCTCTCTGACTTCCACACCATGGACCTTGATATGCATCGCTCATCTTCTTAACCAGTAGCCATCTACCTGCTACGGGAGTACAACGTGGAGCACATTCCAAGGCTCTCTTACAGGAAACACTTTGATTTTTTGGTGCATAACCGTGGCGACTAGGCTGGTAGTCTACACTATGTGGATCCCATGTGTGTTGTGTGTTCACCCCCCTTTTGTATCTTGACCAAGAAGAAGAAGAAGAAGAAGAAGAAGAAAAAAGCCTGACGATGAGCTGTTTCAACTTTCTGGATAACGGTTGGAGGCTTATCGTTACTATATTTTTCACATTACCTCCTTTTTTCTTCTTTTGCTCTGTAACTCTTTTTAGGTTTGCTCGAGAGAGCCTTATGTTTAAATCTAGGCCTCGGGCTTGTATTACATTTTAAATTTTTGATGAATATAATATAACACAAACTTTTCTCTTCTTTTGTGTTATTCTTAATGGATTATTCCCAAAATTTAGAACGTATTTACAAAAAATTTACATATGGTACATAACTGTTAATTTTTCTAAAGAACTACATATTTTAATGCAAAAAATCAAATAAATACTATTCACCTATATATCTAAAGAATTACCTTCCATATCTTCAAGTTTTTATGCATTATTTTCCTTGCACACGCTAATTCGGAAGGGTCTCTTCCATAACGCTTCAAATTTTGTGTGTTGCCCTAAGTTTATAGTACACTCATCGTACTTTAGCACTAGGTTCCCTTCTCTGAATTTTGGGTTAGAGGTCTTTTTTTTGAACCATCATTGTACTATTTTTTGGTGGTCGACCATGGCTCCATAGGCTTTCTCTTTGTCCTCCTCCAGTTTGAGAAGTTCCACCAAGCATACTTGCATTCTACCACTTTATTCAATCTCTAGGGCTTTCAGTGATTGTAAGGAAGGAATTTCTATGGAAATAGTTAACACTACCTCTTTTATGTACACCAGTTCATAAGGGGAGGTCTTCAAGATATGCATGGGAGTAATTTGGTGCACCCACAGAGTAGCTCGTAGGTGTTTGTGCCAATCCCTTTGTCGTTCTGACACAATGTGCTTGATTAACCTAATTAGGTTTTTTTTGGTCAACTATGTTAACCCATTTCCTTGTGGGTAGTAGTTTGATGAAGTTTTAAGGTAAACCCCATGTTTGATCTAGCAAAATACAACATCCCTAAACCTACAAAAGCTCAAGCATTGTTAGATATGATGGTTTTGGGCAAGCCAAATCTAGTTACCAACTCTTCAAGGAAATTGACAATCTCACCCTCTATGGCATTTTTTAGAGCTACGGCCTCCATCCACCTTGTAAAGTAGTTGATTTACATAAGGATCCACTTGTGGCCAGCATTGGAAATAGAATTTATCATTTCGATGAAATCTAGACCCCATTGAGTAAAGGGCTCAAAGGCAGAGCAAAATTCTTTCTCTTTCCAACAAAGAATTGGCATTGAGTACACTTTTACACTAGATAATGTGCTTCAAAAAACATATAGGGCCAATAATATCCTACTCGCATTATCTTCAAAGTGGTAGTCTTGGTGGAGAAATTTCCACCCTCAGGATTATGATGGAATTCATTAAGAACTTTTTTTGCCTACAGTTGGTGTAAACATCGGATCAGGACACCATCATAGTTTCTCTTGAATAATACACCTACAATCAATACATACCTAGTGCCTTGCAATCGGTAGTATTTCCTTTTTATGGGACGAAAGGCTAGTTAGGTAGTACCCCTCTTGCATATACTGTGTCCAAAATTGGTTCGAGTAGACCTAATCGGTCTCCTTTTCAACTATGAAACTTGATTCATGTGCAATGTATTCACATAGACCTCTTACCTGAACTGGCTTGGTTGGTCTGATGTCCACATCATACTCTAGGATCTTGGTGATCCAATTTTCCCTTTTTTCAGTTATCTCACCTTTTGTGATATACTCTCACACACTAGGATACACAACGGGAATAGTGATCTTATTGGTCAACACCAAGTGTCGGAACTTCTTTAAGCTATTAACAATGGAAAAAGCCTACTTTTCTACAAAATTATACTTGGCCTCATATCCTATAAGGGTCCTTGAGTGAAATGCAATAGGATGCTCTCCATTATTTCCCTCGTCCTTCTGAGTGAGCATCGAAGCTATGCTATGTTGGCTACTATATACATAGAGTAGAAAATCTTTGGAGAATTCAGGGTTAGCCAATACCAGAGCAGCATAGATGGTTATCTTTATTTTCCCAAAATATGTCTTTCCCTCGGGGGTCCATTTTAAAATCATGTTCTTCTTAAGCATTAGTGTGATCGGTCTCGCAATACCTACAGAATCTTATATGAACCTACTGACAAAGTTGATCTTCCCCAGAAAAGACTGCAGTCCCTTTTGATTTACTGGTAGGGGTAACTCCATTATAGATCTCACCCTTTTGGGGTCTATTGCTATTCCATCCTTTGACACTATAAAACCAAGTAGCTTATCTTGAGGTACTCTGAAAACACATTTTTTGGGATTCAAAGAAATACTGAACTGTTGACATTTCTAGAAAACCTTCTCTAGATTATCAAAATGATCATCTTTCAACTTTGAAAAGACTATTAGGTCATACAAATATATTAAGATAATCAAGTTGATTAAACCCTTGAAAGCAATATCCATTGCTCATTGAAAATTCACACCAGCATTTGAAAGTTTGAATGACATTTTTGAGTATGCAAACGTTCCCCACTTAGTGGAAAACATTATCTTATGTTGGTCGCCTTCCTTTACATATACCTGGTTATAGCCTGAGAAACCATCTAGTAATGAAAACATCTCTGATCCAACCATAGTTTGTAGGATCTACTCCATCAATGGCAGAGGGTAGTGGTCTTTTAGCAAGGCTTTATTCAAATCTTGGAACTTGACACAAAGCCTAATATCACCATTCTTTTTCTAAACTAGTACCATATTTGACACCCAGGTGGAATGCTTGTTCAGATAAATGATCCTTGACTCAACCAATTTGGTGAGCTCTTGCACCATCAATGCTTCAACCTTCAGATTGAATGGATTTTTTTTTTTTGGACGAGCTTAGATCACTCTGCCAATTCAATGGTATGCTAAATTTTTCCCAGGTCATACCCTCTAAGATCATCATAGTTCTAGACAATGACTCCATCATATTTGAAACATAGATCCTTCAGTCTTTTCTTGTCTTTGTGGGGAACTTCCCTTTCGACCTTTAACTTTTTGTCTCTTTTGACATCAAGCTCTTCATAGTGCCTTGTGTTCGCGATGAGCCTCTACTTGTTGTTTCTTGTGTCTTCACAATCAAAAATATTTTCAAGGGAGATTAATCCTCGAGGAAGCTTGTTGCATTTTAACTAGATAACTTGTTCTTCAGGAAATTCTACTCCTAGTTGTGAATAGTCAGAAATCGCTCCTGATTTTTGTATAAAGGTAGCAATCTAAACATCATCATCAAAAAATTTCCAATTTTGATCATTGTTGGGGATTGCAGGTCGGACGATGACTTGCATTGCATTATGCTTGGTTGAATCTGAAACTGGTTCAAATTGGGAATCACTAGAAGTCATTTGATCAGTGATACTGTTTTGAGATAAGAGAATGACTTGTATATTGAAGGCTTCAAAACTCTCAATCAGGTCCCAAATCCGATGTTTGTACGACTTCATTCTTGTATTCTTTGCAATCGCTTGCCCATGAACCTAGCTCACCACCAACTCTGAATCTTGGAAAGCTTGTATTCTCTTTACGCCTAGTTTGTTCTGCAAGGATCAGACCATGGACCAAGTCCTCATATTCCACATCATTATTTGAGCATGAGAATTGAAAATGGTAAGCCTTGAGGGTCTCTAATCCTATCAGAGACACTAGTTAGACACCCGCTCCAGAGCTAGCTTTGCATTTGGCACCATCAAAATATAAATCCCATAGATGATTGTCTATCAGATCACCATATTCCTCACGATCCTTCATCAATTTCAAAAAGACTTGATCATCGTCAAAAATCACATAGGTGCCTAGCCTTGTTGCATGAAATTTGTTGAATAGGTTGGAGTCAATGAATTGGTTGAGTAGCACCTCTTCTTTGGGAGTCCAATCACTTGTGTCTTCTTCATCTTCTAGCATCTCTACACAGTAGCTCTCCTACTGCGAGAAAGAGGTATGTGTCGCTTCAAAGCATAGGACTGCATTGTCTTCTATGTGTTTGGGATGCAGAGTTTTAGAAAAAATCTTCATCTTCGCCCCATGCTTGGTTCTCAATATCAGGTGGGACCAATCAAGCACTAAGTATCCGCCAAGCTTTGTTGTGAAATCTCTTGAAAGACACATCCCAAAGAATGGGGGAATGTCTATCACTAATATTTCTTGTGTGACTGTTTGGCTTGGACATGAGAAGATGGTTAGAGGTAGATCTTTTATCTGACCAACAGTCAAAACATTCTTCCCATCTAACTGAATGATTCCTTTCTCAAGGGGCTCATACTTAAGTTTGAGGGCATCGACCACTTGTTTTGGCATGACCATTGTGTTAGCCCTTGAATCGATCATGTTATTATGAAAAAGCTTATCTCCCACAATAAGTGTTAAAAAGAAAGGTGTGGGCTTTGGCTTGCTTACCTCTTTCTCTTTTGCATTGTTCATGTCATCCACATAAGCAACTGCTTTCAGAGCCTAAGGGTCCAACGTAGATACTTTGTCTCCATTTTGACCACATGACAAGCTTGCATCTGTCTGTGGTATTTATTCTTCTTTCTTTAATGCTTCCTGAAGAATTTTTTTTAATTCCGGGATAGATATGACATCCCACAAAGAGACATTGGTAGGAACCTTCTTCAATTGTTCCACCACATTGAGCATTCTGACTGGTTGGGTCTTGGGCTTGAATGGTGGTATTTCCCCATTTTTGGAAGAAAACATTTTTTCATGAATGGGATCAGTGTCTTGTTCATCTCCTTCTCTAACAACAGTGAAATGTGTGGCTATAGAGTAGGTCGGATAGTGTGTGGTGGAACCTTCTTTTCCTATAGCAATGGTTGACGTGGTTGAGGATGTAGCAAAGCTTATTGCACGTATTCTCCCATGAGCCTTCTTTTGGATCTTGTGTTGTAATCCAACTATACTTGCAGAGTACTAGTCATCAGGGCTTCATTTGAAACATCGCATCCTCTTCCTCCATCCATGAAAATAGTGCTTGGTCAAGTGCAATATCTAGTTCTTGCTCCAAGGACATTCCTTGCATTTGTGCTCTCAAGCGGGCATTTTCCATTTTAGAGGACTCATATTCATCCACATTCGAGAGTGCACCCTTGTTCCTTTGTTCCGCTATCTTCTGTTGCATATTTTCCCTGGGACAATTTTGGGGCATATGATTATCATTGCATGAGAAGCACCATACATTCTCATCTTCTACTAGATTGTTCTAGCTTAACTCTTTGCTCTGGTGCCTATCTTTGACTGTCTATAGCATCATGGTGACCTCCTCCTCTATCTAGGATCCTTGGTATGTATTTTACTGATAAGATGGATTTCTTCGACCATAGGTTTGAATGGTCTACTTCAGAGGCATTTCTTGTTGTCATTTGATAAGAACCAACTCATTAGCAAAATTCCACATGAAACTCTTCATGTTTTTGATGTTCGTTGCTATAGAGGAAGAGCTCAACATGCTTGTCTGAATGGCGGGGTACACGTACATGGACTACGGTGTGGCAGACACTAGTTGTGTAGCAGAAGTGTTTGGCGTAGCTTCTTCCTGAGGACCACTGGAGATTCCTACAAATACTGGCAATGAAGGTCGTGGCAGAAGCTTCATGGCATCAATCAAGCTATTTTCCACATGCACAGCCATCTCATATGCGTCAGGTAAGATATCCCCTCCAATGGAGGTTATCATCACTACAATGTTCGAATTGAAAGACTTCAAATAAAACATAAATGCCATCGCAACTGGGGGTTGAGCAGTCACATGGATTCTTTGCTAGGTTTTGTGGAACTTGGTGTTGAAGTCACTCATGGCCTCTTGTGGAGCTCTTTTGATGGTGATTAGTTGATGTAGCAACAAAGATCGATCTCCTTTCTTTGAGAAGTGTTCGAACAACCTCTCTCTGAGTTGATCCCAGGAGATGATAGAACTTGAGGCCAAAGATCAATACCAATCTTGGGCCTTTCCTTTGAAAGAGGTAGCTAAAATCCTAAGGGAAATATTTTCCTCTGCTATGTTATGTACCCTACATGGGTAAGTGCACAAAGTTGAGTCCACGAAACGTGGAATTTTTTTCCTTAGCCAAAAAAATGAAATCGGCATTGCAAAAATGGGATCCTAATTTTTATAAACGGGATCCCAATTTTTAAAAATCGAGATCTTGTTTAGCTTTGGGATTTCAAGCCTAAATGTAAAATGGGATCCCGCTTTTTAAAAATTGGGATCCCATTTGTTAAAGGGTCTTGAATCGACGGACAGGGAACGGGATCCCGATTAGTATGAAATGGTATCTTGGTTTATAAAAATTGGGATCCCATTTTGTACAAATCGGGATCTTGTTTCCTAATAGTATTTTTTTTTTTTTAATGAACAAACTGCATTTTACCTACACACGAGATCCTGAGTTCTGAGCGACAGCGACCTCCACAAAAAATCTCCAAGTACTCGTCCACCCCCATTTTTTTGCATTTTTTCATTTTTTATTGAAATTGTCAATAGAATAACTGATTTTAGCTTCTTTTTTTTAATTTATAACGTTTTAAGCATTTTATTTCTTGTTATAGTAGAAATGAGGAATTGTAGAAATAGATGAAAAAATGCAATGAAACCTAAAGATTTCTCAATAGAAATGAAAAAATGAACCTTGAATTGTATTTTAGAAACATAATTTAGCTTTTGAAACCTAAATTGTTTGATCAAACCAAAAAAAAATGTATTTGAAAACCCTAATTGAAACGAAACAAAAAAAATTGCATTTCAAAACCTTAGAAATTGAAATGAAATAAAAAAAATGTATTTAGAAACCCTAATCAAGCTTTTTGAAACCCTCAATTCAAATCAAACAAAAAAAATTGAATTTGAAAACCCTAGTTTGAAATGAAACGAAAAAAATGCATTAAAAACCCTAATTGCTTAGAAATTGAAACCCTAAATTGAATTGAAACAAAAAAAAATTGCTAAAACCCTAAATTGAAATCGAACAAATCATTTTTATTTTGCAAACCCTAATTTCAAGCTCAAGAAAATTCATTTGCATTGCTTAAATGTTTTAAATTTCACTTGCATTGTATGGAGAAAATGATATGTTAAACTTTAGTTCCAATGTTAAATTACAATTAGATTAGAAAACAATATGTTAAAGAATAGTTACAATTCATAAATTTTATCAATGTTTGTTTGCAAATTTAGTTAGCAAATTCGTAAATCCAAGTGTACAATCAATTTCCAATTGGCACTAACTTGCAAGTCCATTACTCCAAGGCCCACCCAAACTTCACCCTAAGTTTTCTAAACCCTAAACCCTGAACTGTAAAATCTAAGCCCTTAACACTAAAGCATTCATTTTGTCTTAGGACCTTAAAATGAAATTTGGTTGCCTTAAAAAACCCTCTATTGTCACCATCCAATAGAGCTTTTTGTAATGTTTTCAATTATTGGAACACATAATATAAAACCTTTTGGTTTCTACAAGTTTATGAAGAGTGGATGATCACTCTCTATGACACCTACATGATCAATAGGGATCTAAATCATTGAAAGAAAATTTGATTCTATTATATCCACAAGATAGGAGAGCTCGAGTGAGAGTGATATGGGTTTCTTTCATTAGAGATACCTAAAATTATGTAGGTTCAATGTCAAGAATGGGTCTATTTGGTAGATTTATGAAAACTATTATGAATATCTAGAATACCATAAAAGTATAATTATAGCAATTCCAATTGGAAACACTTGGGTATATATCATATGAAATTTTAGTAAGGTGTCTATTATAGGAGAGTTGATAATACATGTAAAGAGGTTTGTATGGGAATATATGTATTAAGAAACACATACCATGAACTCTATAGGATTTTTAAGATGTGATCCTAGATAATAATCCACCCATCCTTGCATAATGGGTTCTTTAGCAATGAAGGGAGATGATAACCAAAAAAATACCTATATTTTGATACTATACAAATGGATGTGGAAGGATAGAAATGCATCAATAAGGAGACCAATATGGAACCATTTAACACCTAAGGTACCTATTACATGGGAAAGGGGGGAGGTACATGATGATAGGTTGGAGGAACTAGGCTATTATTACAATAGAGATAGGAGGAGGATTCATATTATGCTCCTATAAATAAGAGGTCAATTTAGAAGATTAAGAGAACTCTAATAACAAAGGAAATAATTATATAGAGGCAGTGAGTGAGATTTTTGAAAATATACAAGGAAAGAGGTGAAGGTCCCAACACCTATATAGAGTCCTACATGAAATACACCAATCTAGGTACTTCCTAGAAGGATCAAGATCCATGTGAGTAGCCTCTTTTTATTTTTGTATCTTCTACATATGTATATTTATTTCTTTATTATGTGATTAAAATTATGTATGATATAATTTATTAATAAGTGATTACAAATATAATTATTAAAATATTTTATATTTATTTTGATATCCCCTAATGTAGGAGGAAATTTTTATTTGTTATGATACATGTATATTATTTTTGTGATATGTATAGATTGATTCATTTTTAACATGATACTTTTTTTTATTAGAGGGGTAAACACTTTTGACCCAGAGCTATGAATCAATGAGGTCACAATATAACTAAATTTGGACCTCACTAGACATAGATCCCCTTAAACCATCCTATCACCCTAAATCATAAATTGATGTCTTAAGAGGTCTTAATATGAAATTTCTTAAGGGGATCAAAGAAGTTATCAAAATTTGGTGAAGTTTCCCAAGGCAACCGAATTTAACAATAATAAGATCGTGCAAGATTATAATATGAATGAGATTTCATGATCTAGGTTGGTCAGTTGAAACAAGAGCTATCTCAATGAACTGTTCCACAAGAAAATGTTCTTCACTAACTTACAAGTTCATTATATTCCAAGGGACACCAAAACTTCACCTTAAGTTTCGTAAACCCTAAACCCCGAACTCTAAAATCTAAACCCTAAACAGTAAAGCATTCATTTTGTCCTAGGACCTTAAAATGAAATTTGGTTTCCTTAGGCAACTCCACCAAATTTCATTCCCTTAAGCCATGTAATTTTGTCATAGGATCTTAATACATAGATCCCCTTAAGCTATCCTATTACCCTAAACCCTAAACTCTAAACTCTAAACACTAAACCCTAAAGCCATCATTTTTTCTTAGGCTCTTAAGGAAATTTGGTTGCCTTAGGAAACTTCACCAAATTTTATTCACTTGAGCCATGTCATTTTTTCCTAGGACCTCACTATACATAGATCCCCTTAAGCCATCCTATCACCCTAAACCGTAAATAAATTTCTTAAGGGGTCCTAATATGGCATTTCTTAAGGGGATCAAATAAGTTCTCAAAATTTGGTGAAGTTTCCCAAGGCAACCAAATTTAACGATAATAAGATCGTGCAAGATTATAATATGAATGAGATAAATCATGATCTAGGCTGATTAATTTACAGTTTAAGGTGATAGAATGGCTTAAGGGGATCTATGTTTAGTAAGTTCCTAGGACAAAATGACATGGGTCAAGTGAATAAAATTTGGTGAAGTTGCCTCAAACCTTAATGAAATTTGGTTGCCTTGGGCATCTTCACCAAATTTTATTCATTTAAAATCCATGTCATTGTACTAGGACCTTACTACATAGATCCCCTTAAGCCATCCTATTACCCTAAAACCTAAATCCTAAACTCTAAACAATAAACCCTATAGCATTCATAGATTTTCCTATATTAATATTGTATTTTCATTCAAGTAACATGCCTTAGACATAAATGAGGCTTGCATATTTTATCATTTGTATTCAATTAGGCCATTTATATTGAATGGTTTTAGGTTATTTCCTAAACATGTATCTTACATTTTGAAATTACAAATCTAATGCAGGTTCACTCATATCTTAGAGATCACATGGATCGACTCAATAATATTTGCAATCCACCTCTGTGCCATCCATCTCCACCACCTTCACCTCCACCTCCACCTCCACCCACTCCACCTAATAACCCCCACCTCCACCACCTGAAATTGATGGTGCTCATTTGCAAGCATGAATCAATTCCAATGTTAGAACCATGCAAGATCAAATCAACATTATTCAAAATGAAGAATGTGGCACACCACCTCTGAGGATGATTGCATCTAGGATGCAAACCATTGTTGATGTTGTCAGGGCTATGGATGGGATCTTAGATGAGCATCAACAATGGCTAGAGGAGAGAAGAACTTCTAATTCTGAAAAGGAAAACACAAAGAAATGAAGAGATGTAGTAGAGAGCCACAATAGTTTCTAAATTAAGACAATGATCTTAAATAGTTATGAATTTATGAATTTGGTGAACGATGGATATTTTGTGTGATGAATTTATAAAATTGGTTGGATGGATATTTTTAGTGACATGAATTTATGATTTTGGTTCTAGATGGATATTTTTAGTGATGTGAATTTATGATTTTGGTTCTAGATGGATATTTTTAGTGATGATAATTTATGATTTGGTTCTAGATGGATATTTTTAGTGACACGAATTTATGAATTTGGTGGAATTTATGAACTTATAATGATGAATTTATAATAGTATGTATTTTATGACTATCTACTAGATCATGATTTCTCATGTTGGAAAATTGTAATATATATATGTGTGTGTGTGTGTGTGTTAGACATAAAATGAGCTTTTTGTGAATGTTTCAAGTTTATTGTTTAGTATGTACACATGTATTAAAATTGCATATAGTTCTTAAATTTTGAAATTTGTATGTATGTACATAATTTAGTTTAATGATGTATACATGCAAATTATGCATCGTATTTTTTATTTTAAATGTATGTACATGTTAAATTTTGAATTTTGTATGCACATGCTCAAGTTCAATCAATGTATATGTGTGTTTCAATTTTATATGATCTTAATATATGTATGTACATCCTATTTAAACAAATTTTCATGTGCGTTTCAAATTTAACTATTTCTTGTCATTTTTTAAGTTTGTATGTAAAGTTTGTATAATTTAATGCAGGTGCACACTTATATCTCATATCATGGATGATTTTAACATTGATGACATCATCAATCCACCACCTCAGCCACCTCCCCCTCCACCTAATATGCCACCTCCATCACCTGTCGCATCTAATGAGGCTTGCTTGTGAGCACCCATAAACGATCAGGTTGCATCCATACAAAATAAAATAAATGCTATGTAGATTCAAGAATTGATTCCACCACATGTAAGACATTTTGCATCTATGATGCAAAACATTGTGGATTCCATCAGGACCATTGATTCTGATCTAGATAGGCATCGACGAGACAGAGAAAAGATGAGACAATTTTATGCTAACGATCTCTCTTACAAACAAATTTTAGACCGTAAAATAACAAAAGCCCAGCTAGCCCCCTACTTTCTCGACCCCGTTACTCGATAGCCCATTCCTCCCAACAAATCTAGAATATCCATGAGGTGGTGCATACATCCATAGATGAGTGCACATTTTTGGGATCGATGGTATATGGTTTTTTATAGTCCCCCACATGCTAATTGGGAGTGCCCATTGTATTTTTTGAGAAAATTGTATGTAGAGTTTGTTATGGGTAAAAATCCCAATTATTTTGATTTTAAATCATTTCAGAGTGTTGGTGGCAGCATGCCACAACAAAGGTTAGGGACAAGGATTGATCCCCAATGCCCTGTGCATGCGCAACCCCTTGTTGTTGCTCCTGGTCCTCCCATTCCCACACCTATGCATCATCGAGCTCTGGTCTCAAAATTAGGTTCCCTTAGTACACTCGCAGGAGACCTTGATCAGCATTCTTTTGCGATAGTGGGTGGGGAGCATAGAGACGATGATGATGGAGGAGTTTTTTATGGAGCTGGTTCGAGTACCACTCCAGGAGTGTCAAGGCACGTCTCCCATATATGTACTAGTTGTCATCAAGTATGCTATGAACCTAATCAGGCCACACCTAGTTCATGTGGATGTGGAGATTCTAGTGGTTCATCAGGTCACATCAGTTCATTTGTAGATTTTCTTACAGCAGACCATCACCTTGAAGACATTGTGGTAGAGGTATAAATATGCATCTACACATTCATTTTATAAGAATTTTGATGAATGTTATATATCAAAGAAAAGTTTGCAATACATTTTAACAATCAAATTGTTTGGTGTACAGATGACACTAACGATGGGGTAATCATCTGTTCCACGAGTACATACATCGACACCAGTCCTACTCAACAACCCTTATAGGGTATTTTGATTTCAATTTTTAAAATTATATATGAAATGATTTTTAACTTGAGTTTTAAATTTATAAATGAATCACATATATGTTTGAAATATTTATGTCAGTTTAGGCGAGTCAATTGGCTTCCACGTCGATCCCACCTGAGGGATTGTCAAGCACTCCTCCACTATTGGGCGTCGTAGATCAGGGGCAGGTACATTTATATTGTAAATTGTTTAAAGTTTACATTAGTATAGTTACAATTATGAATTTTGAATTCATTATATACAAAATACATGCATGTACACTTGTAAATATTATAAGCATTAAATTTCTATGTATGTATGTCTAGGTTGATACCACAATGAGAATGGGCATCAGGAAAACATTAGATTTTGCAGCTACTCGTGAGGCCTCTGATTTTTAGGCTGTTTATAAAAAAAATTCTACACAAAATGTGCAAACTTTAATATATATATATATATATATAAACCTAACTCAAGTATACATGCTTTAATTTTGATCTTGTAGGACTTTGTTAGTTCAACTTTCAGCCCTAACCCAGACATAGTTACACCTCCAGGAGGACATGCAGAGTAGGCTCCAGATCAAATGGTAATTTAAAATTTTCATTATATTTAATATAACTTTAATTTTAAATTTTAAATTTAATATATATATAATATGAGCTAATGCATGTTTTAAATTCTTTTTCTTTTATAGCATGAGACATATCTTGTAGTTGAGCATGTATATACAGGTCCTGGAGAAGAGGGTGCACAACCTCAGAATATGGTACAATTAAAATATGATAAATTATAAATTAAATTGAATTAAATCATTTTTAATTGTAGACTTCTACATCTAATTTTAACTTTCTTTGTCTTGTTTATGTAGATTGATTCAGAGAATTTAGAGGTTGCTTCAGGTGCACTAGAGCATCCAGACCCAGATATGATGGTAATTTAATTTTATGATGAATTATAAATTAAATTGTCATTAAATAATTTTCATTGTCTTACATTTGATTTCATCTTTCTCTTGTATAGACTGTTTTAGGTCATCTACATAGTCCACATGGTGCAAAGAGGTCTCTTGATTATAGAGACAATACATGACCTAGAAACATGATTTTATGGGTTATATTTGTTTATTTCATGGACTATATTTCTAGTTTCTCATGTACTCTGTTGGACTTTATATTTCATGGCTCAAGTACTTAGTTGGACTTTAGTTCATGGGTTGTACTCTAATGGACTTTATGTCATGCGCTGAATATATTGGTTTCATGCACTTAATATGTTACATATATTATGGACTTTATTATTGTTTGAAATTTTAATTTACACATGTGCATTTAAGCATTTTATGTTCATAGTCAAGACATTAATGTGAAATTAAATATAAATATGAAATTAAAGTTGAAATTAATAGGACATTTTAATATTTATACTTTACAAATTTAGTGATCTCATACATGATATGTACATTCAATAATTAGTGATAATTAGTCAATGAACTTATTCAATTCATGTCAATCAATAATTAGTCAATAAATCATAATTTACAAACAAAAGCAATTCGTTTATATACCAGAAAGGATAAAATTTTAAGAAATAAAAAATACCATAGAAGATTAGAGAATAAAAGCATTAATAAATTCTATAAATAATAGCATCCAACACTAATTTATAAGTTGTCAAAACAAATAATGACATCCAATACTAATTTATAAGCTATCAAAACAAATAATGGCATCCAATACTAATTTATAAGCTGTCAAAACAAATAATGGCATCATATACTAATTTATAAGTTGTCAAAACAAATAATGGCATCGAATACTAATCTATAAGGTGTCAAAACAAATAATAGCATCCAACACTAATTATAGGTTTTCTTAAGGGGATTTCTTAAGGGGTCATAATACGACGTCTTAAGGGGATGTCTTAAGGGGTCATAATACAAAGTATTAAGGGGATGTGTTAAGGGGTCCTAATACGACGTCTTAAGGGGATGTCTTAAGGGATCTTAATACATCTTATGGGAATGTCTTGCAGGGTCCTAATACAACATCTTAAGGGGATGTCTTAAGGGGTCATAATACAACATCTTAAGGGGATGTCTTAAGAGGTCTTAAGAGGATGTCTTAAGGGGTCATAATACAATGTCTTAAGGGGATGTCTTAAGGGGTTTTCAGGGGATGTCTTAAGGGGTTATTGTAGACATCAAAAAATTGTCCTCTTACAACACCTGTCTTGGCATTACATCATTTAGGCATCTTGTAGCATGCTTTTCCCTAGGTACCCATGTCATCATCTATTTAATTAAATAAATTTTATTTATTTAATTAAATTCATAATCATTTTCATCCATTCCTCTAATGTTAATTAAATAATTTATATTATTTAATTAATTAAATCATTTTCATTCATTCCTCTAATGTTAATTAAATAATTTATATTATTTAATTAATTAAATCATTTCCATCCATTCCTTTAATGTTAATTAAATAATTTATATTATTTAATTAATTAAATCATTTCTATCAATTCTTCTAATGTTAATTAAATAATTTATATTATTTAATTAATGAAATCATAAATCTAGCATTAATTAAATAAATCAAATATTTATTTAATTAATAAAATCTCAAAAATATCTTCTCGCTTTCTTTCCAAAATTTGAACTCATGTGCATCTAATTAATTTATTTAATTAGATAATTCATCAATTATCCTTCTCATCTTTTTCAGGATTTATTTCCTTTAAAAGAGAATCAAAATCTTTCTATCTTTTCACATCTTATCTTATCTTGTTTTAATTCCTTTAAAACAATAAATCAAAATCTTTCTATCTTTTGAAAATCTCATCTCATCTCATTGTATTTCCTCTTTTGTCAAAAATCAAATCCTTATCAATCTTATCGAATCTTATCTCTGTCCATATCAAAAATCTATAAATCTAACCTTTCGCAGGCCATTTGTATCGAATCTTCTTCTAGCATCTTCACTCTGTCAAAATAATTCTTTCATCTCTATCATTCTCTTCATTGGTCATTTTCGTCATCAAGTCGTTATGCTGTAGGAATGAGCACTCAACACTCCTCTATTATCAACCTTCAAAATCTTGCATCCTTGTGCAAGTGGAGAAGAGCAATGGAGATAAATTGAGTTTAGTGCGGAGATCGGTTTGCGTTTTGCTTCTTATTTTGATTTTCATATTGTCTCGTACTCTTACAAATTGTCCTCTTACAACACCTATCTCGGCATTGCATCATTTAGGCATCATGTAGCATGCTTTTCCCTAGATACCCATGTCATCATCTATTTAATTAAATAAATTTTATTTATTTAATTAAATTCATAATCATTTTCATCCATTCCTCTAATGCTAATTAAATAATTTATATTATTTAATTAATTAAATCATTTTCATTCATTCCTCTAATGTTAATTAAATAATTTATATTATTTAATTAATTAAATCATTTCCATCCATTCCTCTAATGTTAATTAAATAATTTATATTATTTAATTAATTAAATCATTTCTATCAATTCTTTTAATGTTAATTAAATAATTTATATTATTTAATTGATGAAATCATAAATCCAACATTAATTAAATAAATCAAATATTTATTTAATTAATAAAATCTCAAAAATATCTTCTCGCTTTCTTTCCAAAATTTGAACTCATGTGCATCTAATTAATTTATTTAATTAGATAATTTATCAATTATCCTTCTCATCTTTTTCAGGATTTATTTCCTTTAAAAGAGAATCTAAATCTTTCTATCTTTTCACATCTTATCTTATCTTGTTTTAATCCCTTTAAAACAATAAATCAAAATCTTTCTATCTTTTAAAAATCTTATCTCATCTCATTCTATTTCCTCTTTTGTCAAAAATCAAATACTTATCAATCTTATCAAATCTTATCTCTGTCCACATCGAAAATCTATAAATCAAACCTTTCACAAGCCATTTAGGGGATCTTCTTCAGACATCCTTTCTCTGTCAAAATAATTCTTCAATCCATCTCTATCATTCTCTTCATTGGTCATTTTCGTCAAGAAGTCGTTATGCTACAGGAATGAGCACTCAACACTCCTCTATTATCAACCTTCGAAATATTGCACCCTTGTGCAGGTGGAGAGGAGCAATGGAGATAAATCGAGTTTAGCGTGGAGATCGGTTTTTGTTTTGCTTCTTATTTTGATTTTCATATTGTCTCGTACTCTATTGTGCTTGATAGGATCTAATTAATTTATTGTTTCAACATTAAATCTGATTGATTATTTCCCTATCTATAGTCATTATACAATGTCTTAAGGGGATATCTTAAGGCATCATAATACAATGTCTTAAGGATATAATTGATTTAACAATAATGTATGCATGATATTTAGTGATTATACAATCAAATATAAAGTTTCAAAGTAGGAAAACATGCACATTTAACAAACAAAATATATAGAATATCGATTTGGATACATAGAAGTACATAGATTACATAATTGTGTATGTACATGTATTTGTAATTTGTACAAAATGTTTAATTCTGCAAGTATGCATGTACATATATGTCATCTCAAAACAATGTTTACAAATTTTGTGTAATGCCCTGCCACGTAACCTTAAAGAATGTAGCAAACACAATGGAAGTGTAGTATTTTTTTTTTTTAAATGTAATATTTACATGTGATATAAACAATACTAACGCATACAATCTCTAAGATACGCGACAAGGTATTACATTCGAATTCCACTTTACCAAAGTTATTTAATCATACCATATAAATTAAACTCATAATTCAAGATCATACATTCAAAAACATCAAAATACATCACATAAGATATAAGGTACAATAACGATTCATTCTTACATTGCTTTCAACATAATAAATACAATACTCATTTCCAAATGAGATAGATCTTACATAAGAGTTACAATTACAAGTTACAAGAATTCTCCTCGAACACAATAAAGGAGTGATATATAAACAAGGTATCCAACTGATATAAATGAGACATAAGAGAAAGTACAAATCCCTTAGTACATGTGAGCTCTCCAATCAGGAAGTACCCTCCATCATGAATAAGAACTGGGGACCCAACGGTGTAAGGTGCACATTCCACCCCCCTGTGCTAGGAGATAGTAAAAAGGTTCCCTAGACAAAACTAACAACCATAAGACATAGGCAAACTCAAGACAAATTTATACAAGTACAAGACACAACATGAGGGTTACATTACTTCCAAACAAAAAAGTCAAGTACAATCAATGTACAATACAACTGACTGTTGTCTTAGGAAGAGTGTCACACATAATTTGCTATGAGTTACCCTTGCGTAACTTTCCTAGGCTACCATACCCCCATCTTGGGTTACCCTGGTTGCCTCTACCGGCCGCCGAACCCCCATACAAACTATACTTCTCATCTCATCTCAAGCCTAAAAAAGTGCATGAGTCATGAGAGAACATACATTATCTTTATTTATGTGAGATTTCCCCATTAATTCTTTTATGTTATCACTTGATTAAACCCTAAGTGAGTTACCCTGGCGCCCCTTTGTGTGTCGGACCCCCACAAAGAGCTACTCTCCTACTGACAACACTAGGGTCAAACCACATACCATGTGTAAACAAGGTGCACAAGATTCAATAACAAATATCAACCTTAAAACTAAAGGTCACACATCCCGTTCATAGTAACCGGGTGTTCAAACTGAACTACATCCACGTACACTACCCAAGGAAAATCAAAAAGCTAAACCATCACATATAACAATTTCCTCATAAAGTAAATATATTTGGAAGACTTACTAAATCAGTTAACCCAAATTACCCAACTGACGTAACAGGAGAAATCGCAACTTAAAAATCATTTTAGGTAAGTAAATAAACTATCGTTGGGATTTCCTAAATCCAATTAATTCAATAACACATCTCTTGCAATTATTCAAAGTAAATATAATCTCATTCACAATAATAAGGAAATAAAATAAAACTATTTATTTAATTCCAATTTCCACAATTATGCACAATAATAAAATTCAATTCTCTATTACAATCATTTCATTATTAAATCCTCTACTTGTACATTTAAACGTTTTAATAAGACATTATCCATTTAAATATATAATTATATTGTAAAAATACAATCAATTATATATATACATAGAAATATAATGTTTATTTATTTAAAAATAATTACAATTTCCAATATTAGAATATTTAATTTTAAATATTATTAAAAAAAACAAATATATAAATAAATCTATATACATACATATATATTATATATTATAAATAATATATAATACATATATAAAATATAATATATATATAATTTATATTATATAATAAATATAAAAAAAAAAAAAAAAAAAAACAATTGTTTTTATTTAGCCGCAGTCTCAAGCCACGACTGTGGTTGTGGGTGGGGATGCTCACACGGCCCTCCCCATAGAAGATGGTCGCTGTTGTGGTAGACAACGACACTGCCTCCACAACAACACCTCCTCTATGGGGGGAGCTATGGGGGCAGAACCCCCACCCCCAACAAAATTTAATTTAAAAAAAAAAACCTTTTTCAAATTTCGTCGTACAACGAATAATTGTGATTTTTCTTAATAAAATTTTTACAGACAATATCATAATTTCTAATGCATATTTTATTTAAATATGTATATAAAATCACTAAACAAATAATATAGAATGAATGCTCGAATAGAGAAAATTTAAACCGAAGTTTTCCTACAGGAAAACATTTACAATTTTATCAGAGGATTTCATTTTCCCCAAATTATTAAAGGTTTCCATTTTCTTAGATTAACCAGAGAATTCATCTGTAAACCTACAGAGGTTTTCTGTTTTTTTCTTTTGAAACTTTCTATTGTTTACAATGATTTTCTATGAGGCTCTCTGATTTTACTATAAGGTTTTCTACAGAGGCACAAAATATTCATTGTAAATTTTAAAGAGGCTATCAACAAGTTTTCTACAGCAATGTTTTCAACAATTTTTTTCTACAGAGAAGTTTCCAATATATTTTTGTATAGATACTTTAATCAAATCTTGAAAGGCTTTCAACAAATTTTTCCTATAGAAGCTTTAATCAAATTTTCTTCTTTAGACAATCTTTCCATTTAACAAATTTAACAAAGCTTCTACTAAATTGAATTTTTGTACAGACAATCTTTCAAACAACAAAATAAATAAATAATTAGCAAGGACCTTGTTTTAAGAAGCTTGAAGAATTGAACGTTGGAGCAAAGTTTTTCCTTCTGAGTACAATTTCCAAACCCTTTCCAAAATCTCCACTTCCAGAAAGATGCAAAATATTGAACCAGAAAAATTCCCGAGAACCTCTTTGAAATTTTTAACCAAAAACCCAAAAAATAATTTTCTAGCAATTTCCTCTTTCTTCCTCTCCCATGCAGTCACTTCTTGCCTTTCACCGTTATGGCAATATTCTCTCCGAGAATAATCTTTCAACAAGATTTTTTGCATTTAATTTTGCTCACACACATGGCTAATCTAAAATATCTTCTAACAAACCCACAAATATTTTCTTTTGATAATTTTAAAGAATTTATACTATTTTATTAATTTAAAATTCTATAATTTAATATTATCTTCTATATGCAATTTAAAATTCAATTCCACATAATAATTCTAAAATTAAATTAATCTAATAAATCTAATTACCTTATAAAAATAAATTTAATCATAAGAATTAAATTACTTTGCAAAATAATTAGATTTAATTAATTAAATTAAATACAAGGCTTCAAACAATACTATTTAAAATTAATTAAATAACACTAAGATCATTAAGAACATTAATCTAACATTAATTTCACAAAATAAACCTTGCATAAATAAATAACAATTAACAAGGAAAACATAGACGTGACAACCAAACATACCGGACATAAACTGACGACACACTGTGACTAGGTTTGTGGCTAGACTAGGAAAAACCTCGTTACTATCTCCCAATCAACAATACCGTTGAGCTTGGACACGCTCAGACCTGTGAGACCAGGTGGAGTCGATGTCATCTACCTAAAATCCTACAATCAAACATATATCGTACATGTATATACATCATAAGTCAAACACACCATAAAGAGAAAATCGCGGAAATCACAGGGCACTCGCAAGCGAGTGATGCAATACTATTCTCTTCACCAATATAGTCACATCAAGACTTGACAAAATAAATATCAATTAAACTACCATGAGCATATATAGCAATATCATCTCAATAAACATCTATGATAACATAAAGCATGTCACAAATAATCACCATCCAAATAATGTATCATCACATCATAAAATAAATCCACCATCGCTCTACTATCAGCGATCAAATACATCAAAACAAAGTATCAAGATCTATCAAAGTAAAAACATACTGTTAGGAAACATAAGAAAAATGGAGGGGTACTACATTTTGGATATGCCATCTCAAGAACATCTCAAACTCGTGCCTATAATGTAGTAGGTCTTCACAATACCTGATATCAAAAAGGTACAAGCAATATCAATGAAATCATCAAAACATACATATTTTAATCTATATAAAACTATCTATATGTACACAACTCAAGTACCTGCATTTAAAAGTATTCCACACATGTGTGTAGGTTGAATCCAGACATCCTCTCCTTATTGTTTCAAAGTATGAGATCAATGCAATGATGGCTTAAGGATACAAAAAAGGATAATAAATCAATTTTAATTATTAATGTACAAGCAATATCAATATGTAATCAAAACATGTATTTAAATATAATTTAACTAATAATTACCTATTTTACCAAGTATTCCATGATGTCTAGGTTGAATCTGCATGGACTAGATCCTTTTTTTATTATGGCTTAAGGATCTAAAAAGGACAATTTAAATCAATTTCAACTAATAACGCACTTGACCAATATCAAAACATGTATTTAATCTATTTAAAAGGACAATATAAAACTAAAACTATATTTACCTGTATTTACTTATTCCATTGTACCATCTACATCCTCTCTTTTTTGTAATGCATCTATGATTATCTCATGCTCTTCCATAGAAATTGTCCATAGCACTTTATTTGCAGGTCTTCCACGATACTAATCTAGTTTTATATTTGTTGCCACCACCAAATGTGAATAATGTATAATCTTTTTATGTGTTTCATAATCTTCGAATGCAGGTATACCATTCTTCCTTGCCAGGTATTTTTCATAGCCAAGTGCCAACAACGACCACCGATCCTATTGGAAAAAATGAAAACCATCATCAAATAAGTTCTTAAAATTTTCTTAAAGGGATCAAAGGCTTGTTCTAAAAAAATGTTTAAGGGGATCAAAAACTTGTTATCAAAATTTGTTTAAGGGGATGTCTTGAGGGGATCACTGTACCTATTAGATAATGATAGCCATCATCATCTTCTCGAGGTGCTATTAACTTATGTTTAGTCTCCACACAATGAGCCAACCAATATTTTGTTTGCTCTTCATTCCCCTCAAGTGCAACAATAGCATACACATGTCCTGCAAACAAAAATTGATTTAATAACTTGCGCATATCCATATAAATAATTTAGTATTACAAAATAACTTAATAAAGTGAAATAAAATGAAATAAATTGAATTAAATTACCTTCTTGTACAAGGTCTGAAACACAGTCATAGTCTTCAGATGCAAATACTTGATCATTTTCTTCAATATTTCTTTCATATTCATCATGTGCTTATGCAGGTGTCAATGATCTTTACTCCCACTGTTCAACCCATTCTAGGTTTTTGCATGCTTCCCAATCTCCTGAGATACAAAACTGGCAAAAACATGCAAGCTCCCCTGTCTAGATAGTCCATGTGCTTGCTGTCAAAATCTTAAATGAATGCCATTTAGTAGATCCACTGATTGTCTCACAGTCAACTCTAGGTACAATGTTCTCTTCTTCAACCAACCAAAAGAATCGATGAACTGTAGAGTACTCACTCAAACTAGGTGCAAATAATCTTGTATTACACCAATCCACAATCCCATGTGCATCTTTAAATTTTACTGCATCCTCAAATTTTAATTGTTCTCTAGAAAGAATTCTTTTGACACACGCACCAGCTCCATCATGTTCTCCTTTACCATTCCCAACTTCAAAAAAACTCCATATATGTTGGACATTAAGTTCCTTGTGAACCCTACTTAACCAATAGAACATTTGAGCATTCTTGAACTGCCCTATGGGTGGGTGCATGAAGTTGGTCGCACTTTTGTGGCCAAATGGAATTTTTTTTTGAAAAGAGATAGCGGGAGCGTGTTATAACATGAGTGGATTATAACACGCTCATGTTATGCAGTTTTAAAAGAAAAAAAAGTGAAAACTGTATCATTTTCTATTTACTGTTTCTCAGCTCTGCCCGCGGCCAAAAACCCTCACTTTCGCGCTCGCGTTCTAGGAGGAAGGATTTCTACGAATTTCATCAACAACAGTTGGATTTTATTTGCAAATATGGCACCACAACGATGAAGAGGTGCTGGAGGTAAGTATTGTTTGCTATTTGTTTTGAATTTCTTAGTTTGAAATTGATTTTGTTTGTTTTAGGTTAGATTTGATTGTTTTTTTTTTAATTTGTAGGAAATCTTGGAAATCCTCAACAAGAAGAGGAGGAAAATCCTCAACAGCAAAATCCTCAACAAAATCAACCTCCCCCATCAATCACTTAATACCCTCTTGGCACTCAAGAAAATTTGAGGAGTGAAATTGAGAACAATAGAAAATAACTTGAGGATCTTATCAGTAGGTTGAGTGATCCAAATGCTTCAACCACAAAAAGAATGCTTCTAGAAAATTCATTGAAAGAGATGTTAAAAAATGTAGATGCAATTACCCAACAAATATCTAGATGGCAAGATAGAAGGCAGGCAGCCAGGGCATATTATGCAGAAAAATTATCATATAAATAAGTAAAAGATTTAAAAATTACTAAAGGTGATTTGTGCTCTCTATTCATTGACCCTAAAACAAATCAAAATCTTACCCTCAATGCAAAGAGGTTTTCTATTCATTGGTGCCACCACCAAGAGATTAGGAACCATTTTTATGATAGATGGTATTTGGTCTTTGATTACCCACTATGCAATAATTGTGAAGTCCCCCAATATTTTCTTAGGAAACTATACAATGAGTTTGTATTGAACCAAATCCCAAATTATTTTGATATGAGGGAGTTCCAGGGGAGAGGTGGGGGGTCAACTCAAGATAGGCCTGATGCACAGCCGGATCTTGCAAGGAAAGGGAGACGACATCTCGCTAGGCCACCTTGTGAGCACATTGTGATGCCTATCGTTGCGAAGGAGAGTGTCGATGTAGAGACATTGCAAGAAATCACAATTTTGACCCAGAGTGTCATCCATCACACTATCCCTATTGTACAACGCCATCCAGGGAAGTCTTCAGGTGGTGACCTTCGAACCCATGTGTGTCAATCTTGTGGGGTAACTTGTTCGTATGACCCTACCGACACTCAGGAGGGTGCTACACAGGATCCATATGCTACTACGCAGCCTGATCTATATGCATCTACAGGGATGGAGAGGGCGGCTGATATTTTGAATGATGCATATGGCATTGACACTCAGGTAAAATTCAGCATGTTCATTGAATTTAATTTATTAAATTTTGATTTGAAATGCAAGATTAACTAATTTAGTTTTATTATTTTAATAAAATTGCAGGGTCACAGTGTTGAGACTGGATACACCAGTCCTCCCCCTACTTATTTTTGCAATACACCTAACAGTGGGGTATGTAACTAGTAAACAATTATAAATTTATTACATGTTAATAGCATTGTTTTACGAATGGTATTTTAATATGTGATTTTGGATGTTGAATAGGGTAATGTTGGAGGTTTCAAGGAAACACCTCCTAGTGCCGTAGATTTCAAACGTTCACGAAGGTAATATAGAATAAAGAGAACTTAACTAATGAATTCTAAGTTTAATATATTTGTGTATTTTATATTCATATTGTTGGTTACGTTGCATTGCACATCATTCAAACTCAAAGCATTACTTCAAATTCCATAACTAATAATCAAAAATATATAGTTTAATACTTGTACTCAAAATTTTGTTCATTAGATCTCATACATTATAAGTCATCATGTGGATTGCTATTGTAACTTTTTTGTAATTGAATAATTTGTTGTTTTATTTTCAGATGTTGGTGATAGAAACACCGCCAAACGTTATGGGGGAAATGGATATTGGTGTTTCCTTCGCTATACAACCTTGATGGCTCGTAGGGAGGTATCGTGCAAATTACTAAATTTACATTTACATCTTCGCTGTTATAGATGAACTAGTTCTAGTGAAAATCAAACCATTATTAATTCATAGTTTAATTCCTATTTGGATGGTTTATACAGTATTTGAGCATGCTCAAAATTCATGCGGTAACATTTCCCATCGAGGAGAGGACACTTAGATGGCTTTAGTGACATTATTTTGTTAAATATATCAATTTTATAATATAATTTATATATATTAATGCCTTTACTTCCTTATTGCAATGTACCAACCGTGATAAACCCTAGGAGGAGTAGTAGGAGCACCCTTGAGCACAAATTTAAACAGTGACACTATCGCCATCGGATTGCCAAGCAAAGGGAAAGAAATTTGTATTTGAACCAGAGCATGGAGAGAAATGAATTTTGAATGCAGAGCCCTTTGTTGTATGCCTACATGGCAATTTTGTACATATTTTGTATTGGATATATTTGACATTGTATGCCTATATGGCATTCTCATAAGCCTATATGGCTATTTTGTAACTATATTTTATACTTATATCTACATATATTGATGTATGCGTACATGGCTATTTGCTTTTAATACAAATCTTTTTTATCGATGGTGTCCATATTTGCATTATAAATTCATGGTTCAATAGATATGAGTTACATGTATTCAAGTGTATACTTTACAACTTATGCACATATACTTTTTGACTTACATGTGAACATCAAAAAGTGTGAAAATTTCTGTGTGGAAGCCAAACGTAAGCCAATTTTGCAATTCTCGGTTCTTGCATACTCGATCTTATGGACTTATTCCTTCCTAGCACATATTGTGAATATTTCTTATTTGGTGCAGAAGACAGATTCCTCATTTTTGAACCACTCATAGCAAAGAGATTCACAATAAGACTTTAGCATTGAAACACTACTCCATACTTCTCTTGTCTAGACCATAAAGGATTGAAAATTCTTAATTTTATGCAATGATAGTCCTAAGATGAGAATTTATATAACCATGCCTATTTTGAAACTTCGCATTTAATACTGCATCAACAAGAACTTAAGAAGTGTTGCATAAGAGTGTTAGGTTTGATAGGCCTTCTCTTCCCTAAGGGAGGAGAGCCTGCATCTTGAATTTTGAACAAAATTTTAAGAAGCAAACATTTTACCTAAAATCTTCAAACCTAGATGACATATTTGGCTAAGTCTCTTGAAAATTATCAATGCGTTCAAACTCTAAAGGAGATTCTCCCTTAAAAGAAAAATTTACCCTTTTTCCCAAGGAAAGAAACTGCAACAAGTTGCATGATTTATCTTATTTCTTTCTCACAGTTCCTGGTCAATCATTCATGGCTCAGGATAGTTCCATTCCAAGGCAAGGACACCCAAAAAATCACTAAGATTCTTCTACGATCTGCAAGAAAAAGGTGTTGGCTCTTTCACAATGTAAATAATTATGTAACACTATTTTCATGTTTTCCTTCCACACAGAAAAATGTTCACACTTTTTAGATTGATCAATGATCAATAATGGCTGATTGTAAACACTTGACATTTTTATGTTTGAACTTTAATTTATAATTTTGTATCATGACATTCGGGAATCACTAATATTTTAATATTTGACTATGAAAGTGGTGGTGTATTTTTGCTATGTTTTTTGACTACTAATATGGTGGTGTATTTTGAACTTAATTACTACTGCAAATATGTATATATTTCTAATTTTTTAATGTTTTTTTATTACTGAACCCAAAATGAACCCAACCCCAAAAAAAATTTCCCGAACCGGCGAACCGAGTTCTCAAACCCAAAACCGAACCGGTAACTTAGTAAAAAATAGATTTTTGTAGTTTATATTCATAACGTTGATTACATTGCATTGCACATCTTTCAAACTCAAAGAATTGCTTCACATTGCATAACTAATAACTAGATGCTGATAGATGACAAAATTTCAATTACAATATAGTTTTTACAAAGTCAACCTAAGCAGTTATGCAATTACTTCACATTGCATAACTAATACTACGAGCAGCTACCAATTGCATTTGCTTTCCATGGCATTCTATGAGACCACATTTCTTTGAGACATTTTTACAAATAGTTCACTTGCCTTGTCTATACTACCACATTTTTGATACATGTCTACCAAAGCATTTTGTCAAATAGTTCAAGTGTTCCTTGTTGCTATGGCTGAAAGCCTAAAAGAAGTGCTTTTGAACAAGCTATGCATGCTTGGAAAAAATCTATCAAAAGCATAATAGTAAGCAATATCATAGACAAGGCAGTGAACTCTTTGAAAAAATGCCTCAAAGAAATGAGGTCTCATGACTTGATGGAATGTCGTGAAAATCAAAAGCATTTGATTGTCATGGCATTCCATCACCATGAGACCTCATTTCTTTGAGGCATTTTTTCAGAGTTCACTGCCTTGTCTATGCTAACACATTTTTCATACATGTCTATCAAAGCATTTTATCAAAAAATTCATTTCCTTGCTACTATGGCTAAAAGCCTAAAAACAGGTGCTTTCAAACAAGCTATGGATGCTTAGAAAAATCTATCATATCATAATAGTAGTTAATAACATAGACAAGGAATGAACTATTTGAAAAAAATGCCTCAAAGAAATTTGGTCTCAAGGTGGTGGAATGCCATGACAAGCAAATTGTTAGGATTGTCATGGCATTCCATCACCATGAGACCACATTTCTTTGAGGCATTTTTTCAAATAGTTTGCTGCCTTGTCTATGCTACTACATTTATCATACATGCTTACTTGCCAAAGCATTTTATCAACAATACTTGTTGCTATGGCTAAAAGCTAAAAATAGGTGCTTCCAAACAAGCCATGGATGCTTGGAAAAAATATATCAAAGCATACTAATAAGCAATAGCATAGAAAAGGCAGCAAACTGTTTGAAAAAAAGCCTCAAAGAAATGTGGTCTCAATGGTGATGGAATGCCATGACAATCCATAGCAATTTACTTGTCATGGCATTCATCATGCAATTCCATCACCATGAAACCACATTTCTTTGAGACATTTTTTCAAAGAGTTCATTGCCTTGTCTATGCTAACACATTTTTCATACATGTCTATCAAAGCATTTTATCAAATAGTTCATTTCCTTGTTGCTATGGCTAAAAGCCTAAAATAGGTGCTTTCAAACAAGCTATGGATGCTTGCAAAAAATCTATCAAAGCATATTAGTAAGCAACAAGCTATGGTCTCATGGTTTTTTTTACGTGAAAATCAACATGATTTTATTCACGTGAAAATCAGTGTGAACCAGATTTTGTATTATGGAGCTATATTAAGCTGCCACTCTGAAGACCAATGTAACAATGATACAAAATAATATTTGAGACTACAAGAAGGCATCAAAATGGCTAGTGTACTAAACAAATTCTTATGATTTATGAATAATGTTGATAACTCTACTCAGTTGGCTTCTTTTTTCAAAATCATACAAATTGAACCCTAACATCAATAGAATTTGTATATCAAGCTACCACAATTCAAGTTACATTAGGCCCATATCACCGAGACACAACCTGAACAATAGGAGGAATGGCCTATTTCAACATACTACACTCAAACCCTTAAGGGATCGACTCGGTTGAACGTAGCTCAGAGCGATTCTGTGTGTTTGGATGAGAAAGAGGACCATTCATAGCATAAAAATTCCTACTCGGACATGTTGGAATGGTCTTTTTGGTCACATGAGTTGCAGAACAAAAATTGCACTACCTTGCAACTTTCCACTGCTTGCATTTGACACTTTTTCCATCAACTGAAAATTGGACACCATGGGAAAAAAACTTTGAGATAATGAAAACCGAAAGAGGTTTTTGTAGAGGGGCCCAATGCGATCCCATAGGATTAGACGAGAAGTTACTAAGCATCACGGTGTCCGAGTAACCTCATGTTGAATTTTGCAGTCATTTTTCCCTTTGGACCCTTAAGGGATCGATCCGGTTGAATGTAGCTCGGAGCGATTCTGCGTGTTTGGGTGTGAAAGAGGACCATTCCTAGCATAAACATACCTATTTGGATGCTTTGGAATAGTCTTTTTGGTCTCACGAGTTGCACAACAAAAATTGCACCACCTTGCAACTTTCCACTGCTTGCATTTAACACTTTTTCCATCAACTGAAAACTGGACACCACAGGAAAACCACTCCTAGATAACGAAAACTGAGAGAGGTTATTGTAGAGGGTCACAACACGATCCAATAGGATTATATGAAAATTTTCTAAGCATCATGGTGTCTGAGTAACCTCTTGCTGAATTTTACAGCCATTTTGCCCTTTGGACCCTTAAGGGATCGATCTGGTTGAACATAGCTCGGAGCAATTCCGCATGTTTGGGTGTGAGAAAGGACCATGTCTAGCGTAAAAAATACATATTTAGACGTGTTGGAATAGTTTGTTTGGTCACACAAGTTGTAAAACGAAAGTTGCACCACTTTGCAACTTTCCACTACTTCCATTTGACACTTTTTCCATCAACTGAAAACTGGACACTATGGGAAAACCACTCCGAGATAACAAAAACCAAGAGAGGTTATTGTAGAGGGGCCCAACGCAATCCCATAGGATCATATGAGAAGTTTCTAAGCATCACGACATCTGAGTATCCTCATGCTGAAGTTTGCAGCCATTTTTCCCTTTGGACCCTTAAGGAATCAATCTGGTTGAATGTAGCTCAGAGCAATTCCGCATGTTTGGGTGTGAAAGAGGACCATTCCTAGCATAAAAATACCTATTTAGACGCATTGGAATAGTCTATTTGGTCACACAATTTCAATAACAAAAGTTGCACCACTTTGCAACTTTCCACTGCTTTCATTTGACACTTTTTCCATCAACTAAAAACTGGACTCTACAAGAAAACTACTTCAAGATAATGAAAAATGATAGAGGTTATTGTAGAGGGGCCCAACGTAATCCCATAGGATCAGATGAGAAGTTTCTAAGCATTACGGTGTCCGAGTAACCTCATGTTGAATTTTGTAGCCATTTTTTTCCCTTTGGACCCTTAAGGGATCGATCGATTGAACGTAGCTCAGAACAATTTCTCATGTTTGGGTGTGAAAGAGGACCATGCCTAGCGTAAAAATACCTATTCGGATGCTTTGGAATAGTCTCTTTGGTCTCACAAGTTGCACAACGAAAATTGCACCACCTTGCAACTTTCCACTACATGCATTTAACACTTTTTCCATCAACTAAAAACTGGACACCACGGGAAAACCGCTCCGAGATAACGAAAACTGAGAGAGGTTATTGTAGAGGGGCCCAACATGATACCATAGGATCATACAAGAATTTTTTAAGCATCATGGTGTCTGAGTAACCTCATGTTGAAGTTTATAGCCATTTTTCCCTTTGGACCCTTAAGGGATCGATCCAGTTGAACGTAGCTCAGAGCGATTCCATGTGTTTGGGTACGAAAGAGGACCATTCCTAGTGTAAAAATGCCTATTCAGATGCATTGGAACATTTTGTTTGGTCACACGAGTTGGAAAACAAAAGTTGTATGACTTTGCAACTTTCCACTGCTTGCATTTTGACACTTTTTCCATCAACTGAAAACTGGACACCACAAGAAAACCACTCTGACATAACGAAAACCAAGAGAGGTTATTGTAGAGGGTCACAACACAATCCCATAGGATCAAATGAGAAGTTTCTAAACATCATGGTGTCTGAGTAACCTCTTGCTGAATTTTGCAGCCATTTTGCCCTTTGGACTCTTAAGGGATTGATCTGGTTGAACGTAGCTCGGAGCAATTCCACGTGTGTGGGAAAATTATGAAACCTGGTGGAATGGTGGATTTAGGGGTCCTCTTCATGTTGTAATTTGTTTCAGAGTGAAAGATGGAGGTTTGAAAAAGTTATCTAATGCCCTAGGTTAGTTTTTCCCTTGTAAATGTATGAAAATGGTCTTTAGAATGCACTTTGCATAATTTTCTAATAAGTTACTACAGTGTTGGGAGTCAAGAAAATTGAGTTCTAGTGATCCCCTAGGCTGGGTATGTGAGTTTTCCTAGAGAAAATGAAGGCTATAGGTTGTGTATTGGTGAATTTGTGAAGGGACTAAGTGTAGAAATATTTGGAGGGTCTATGCAGACCTGGGAAAAGATGTTTTGAACTTTGGTTTGAGTTTTTGTGGCCAGTAGAGTGGAGTTACAGAGAAACCCTAGGTTTTAGGGTGAAATAGGAGGATTTGTTGGAGAAGCACCTTAGAAGCCCTGTATGAAAGAATTGATCAAAGAATCTATGGTTTTGTAACACAATTTGAGACTGTCTAAGAGATCTTGTGGTGGCAAGAAGTTTAAAGAGTACTTTGTGTGTAAAATTGGGCTAATTCTAGTAGCCTTTCAGCAAGGTGACTTGAAGTTTCTTTGTGGTGTTGCATAAGAATCTCATGTGTAAGTTTGGTTCAGTGTTTTTGATGATGTATGGATGCTATGTGGATGTTGAGTTGGTATTCTTACAACCTTCTCTAAAGGATAAGTCTATTTGTTGTTACTGGTGAATTGGGAAGCCATAGTGTTGATTTGATGAAAGTTGTGTTGGAAACTTGAATCTGAGTTGGAACTTGATTCCTTGAGCCTGATTATGTGTTCCTCCACCTTGATATTGCATCATAGGGGTGTTGGGGTGTGCCTTGAAAATTTGAAAGCTTCCTTATGTAGGCCTAGTTAAGCCTTGTTTATGGCTTGAAAATCAATCTTTTGATACGTTTGTTTTGGGTGTTTGATCTTATTCTTTTGGGAACTTGTGGAGGATGGTATTAGGAGTATAAAACCATGTTTCATTGACTAGTTAATTCCTTTAATCATTTTTTATTTTGACTGTCCTAGTCGGTGAATGTTGCAAAGCTGCATGGGCTTGTGTAGAAGCCATGGAAGAGTGGATGTTTTTGGGTGCAAGGTCTATTTTTTTGGTCATGTTGTGTTGTGTGAAGAGATTTTACATCATCCCCAAGTACTATTGAGATGCCTGGTTGTATGAGTCAAGTTGAGTGGTCAAGTTGCATTGTTGAGAGGAATAGTGAAGTTGGCATATAGAGTATTTGAGAGAAGCTTTTGAAAAGGAAGTTGCTTACCCTGCCACTTTGCATCATAGTGGTATCAAAGCTTCAAGGAGTAGATTTTTTTTCATTTTTCAGGTTGTGAAGAGCAAGGAAGAAGTGGAGATTTTGGTATTCAAAGATTCCTCCAAAGAACAAAGATATGGCTAAAGAGATGAAGGAGATGAAGGACAAACAAGCTAGAGAAATCAGAGAGTTGGAGGAAAGAATCATAGCCTTGGAGACAAAAAAAAGAAGGGATGTGGAAGAGAGTGAATCAAATGAAGAAGAAGATGATGAGTTTGAAGACATGGAAGAAGAACTTGATCCAGAAGACCAAAGGATTGCAAAGTTGGTAAGGGCAATTAGAGATGACAAGCCTAAGGTAAAAATTGATGTTCCTAAATATGTTGGAAGTTTAAATGATGAAGAACTACTTGAATGGATTGCTGCATTAGATAATCATTTTGAATGTGATGAGGTTCTTGAGGAGCAAAGAGTAAGGATTGCAAAGACAAAGTTGCAAGGCCATGCTTTGGTATGGTGGGACTACTTTCAATTTGAGAGGAGGAAGCAAGGAAAGTCTAAAATCACCTCATGGAACAAGATGATATCAAAACTCAAAGGTAAATTCTTACCCAAGGATCATTAAGTTAAAATGTTTAAGAAATTGAAAAGCTTAAGACATAAAGAAATGGATATTAAGTCTCATACTGGGGAGTTTTATAAATTAAGTTTAAGGTCTGGTCATCATGAGAATGAAGATGAAAAAGTTGCAAGATATATTGGTGGTTTGAGGTTAAACATACAAGATGAATTGGTTTTGGCTAACCCTAGGAGTGTAGAGGATTGTTATCAAATGGAAATCAGAGTGGAGGAGAAGCTTAAGAGGAGACAAGAGAAATCAGTGAGAGGAAGAGGTGGTCTGGTGTAGGAGCACCTTGACTCTGAAAACAAATTTGTAAAGATTTGAGTTTTCAAAATATGAAGGCATTGTAAAGGCCATTCTAAGTCATTGAAAGGTATTTAGGAAGTAAATAGAGTAAAAATACAAAAAAAAGTCATTTTTGTTCCTAGGTGATAAGGTTTCCAAAATTGTTCATTTGTTGTCAAAATTGTGAAAAGGCAAAAATTAGAAAAAAAAGAACACAAAAATCAGAATGTGAAGAGACAAAGTGGGAGAAGAAATATTTTGGTCGATTAGAAACTGAAAAGGAACTTTCATAACTATTGTAAAAGATATAAAAAGCATGAAAAGGCATGGAAAAAATAGAAGTTGAGTCTTTGTAATTAGATTTTGAAATATAATCCCCTGTTTCTGAGTTTGCAGCACTTTCTCCATGGATTTTATCTTATATTGGTAATTTAGGAACTTCAAAATTTTAAATCCTTGTGTGATATCATTCTAGGTAGAGTTAGTTTCATTCACAAAGAATTTGGAAGGTTAGTTTTGAGAAATAAAAGAAGGAAAAGCAGTTTTCTGTGTCCTTGGCAGTGATCCTCACTCTGTGATTTTGAGTCTTATAAGGAAAATATTCTCCATCCCACCATTATAGGCTAGTAGAATGGTGGGATGGATGGTTTTTTATGTTTATTTAACATGTTTTTTAGTGGAAAGTGTGTCAAAAAGTAACAGGTGAGTTTTCCATATGAAAGATGGTGCCTACAAGTTGGAACGGTTGGAATAGAGTTTGTTTTGATATGGATAACAATTATTATGTTTAGGAAGACTTATTTACAGGTGTTTACAATAGTGGCAGGTGATTTGGAGGTTTGTAGATGATATTTCTTAAAAACCCTCGCTTGTGCTTTAAAAGCCTATAAACAAGGGTTTACTATTTAATTATATTGCTAGGAATTTCTTACCTTGAATATTGATGATTTGTGATTTTTTCCACCTGTATAAAGACTTTTTATGGTTGGTAAGTGATTTGGAGTTGTTTTAAAGGTGTCTCCTTTGTTAAATTGTCCTATTTGGGGCTCTTTAGTAACAAAGAAGTCAGGACAGCAAGTGTGTGTTCCAAAACAAGTGTACCTAAAAATTAGATATGTTTTTAATGATCAAAATGGGTACTCAAAAATGTATTTATCCTATAGATATTCATTATGGTTTGCAAGTTACACCCGATTTGGTGTTTTGGCAAATTTTGGCCTTTTGAATGCAAGAAACTGAGATTCTGTGTAGACAGTGATTTGAGTTTTTGGTTTGGGTTTGTAACTATCTAAATGATGATGAAAAATGTGACTCAAGGTCTGGAAGAAGTCCTGAAGCAAGGTTTTTCATTTTAATGTCTTGAACAATGTGGAATCATGGTGTTTTGAGTAAGCAAAATGGTGTTTTGACTGCTAAAAGTAAGGAATTTGATAAAACAACATTTGTGAATATGATCTTGGTATTGTTTCAATTAGAGTGATGATGATTATAGTGTCATGGAAGTCTGATAACTATTTTTAAGGGAGAAGTGAATGAGTGGTGGTCTTTTTGCCTTGATTGAATCAAGTTAAATGGATGGTAATAGTAAAAGTTGTAGTGATTCAGAATTTCTAATAGTGTTATGATGAATTTGATGAAAGTGTGGATTACTGATTTGAAAAATTGATGATTGGTCTACCTTCCTTGTAGTCCAAAGTGAATTTGATGGATTTAGTTGAGTTGATAAGTGAAATTGGTGAAATGAATAGTGAATTTTGAAGAATTTGTCAATTGATCTTCTCCAAGATGAGTTTGGGATAGAAGTTCCCTGTGTTTGTGTTGTTTAGCAATTGATATTGCATCAAATTGGTATCAGAGCTGGTTTTGAAATCCGATATTGCATCATGTTCCTAATGCAAGAGGAAGAGGAATGATTTATACATCAAAGCAGCCAAATGAAGATCAAGGAGCAAACAAAGGTAAAGATCACAATGTTGATTCTAGAGGTGCTTTTGGTTTTAGAGGTAGAGGAAGGTATAGTGTTGGTAGAGGTACTAATATTTTTGTAGGAAGGTGCTACACATGCAATGAGTTTGTCCATCCTTCATGGAAATGTCCTGAGAGGGTTGGTAGTTCATCAACTGGAGACAAGAAAATTGATAGGAGAGCACAATTGGTTCAAGAGGAGGAGTGTGAAAGCCATTATTTTGCAAGTAAGAAGGTAGATCCTAAAGTAGGGGAAATGTTGATGGTGAGAAAGACAATTTTGAAAGCAGCAAAAGAGGAAGCTCCTTTTCAAAGGAAAAGTCTCTTCAACACTAATTGTAAGTGCAAGGACAAGGTATGTAGAGTGGTCATTGATTCTGGCTCAACTGAAAATATGGTGTCAATGTGAAATGGTAAACAAGTTAGGCTTGAAAAGAATTCCTCATGAATGTCCTTATAAAATTTCATGGTTAAATGATGACCAATCTTTATTGGTGAATGAAAAGGTCGTTGTAGGCTCATTGGAAATAGAATGAAGATTGGTTGGTGAATCATTTTGAAGAATTCAGAGTTCCATTCTTTTATTTCACTATTTTCTATATTTTTCTTGTGTTAACAGAATTTCATCACAATTGTACGGACCCGTACATTCAGTAAAGGCTCTAACATTCTTTATTTCATGTATTTTTTTGGAGTAGCTCTTATTTGCATCAATTCTGAGCTTCTAACATTCAATTTTGTGGGAGAAATCTTGATTTTTTTGGGACTGTCTGCTAAAGTCAGAAATACCCCTGTTTTGTGAGCAATATGGATTTTTTGGTCATCCCACCTACTGTGTAGACTTGTGCTTTGGTGGGATGACATGTATAAATGTATATTGGATGTTTAATAAAGTTAAAATTCATTGGGAGTCCACAAGGTCAAGTTATAGTGATGCCGTAGGCTGGGTATGTAGGTTTTGCTAAGTGAAAATGAAGGCTAAAGGTTGTGTATTGGTGAATTTGTGAAGGGACCAAGTGTAGAAAGGTTTGGATGGTCTGTGTAGACCTAGGAAAAGGTGTTTTGAACTTTTGTTTGAGGTTTTGTGACTGTTAGAGTGTAAATACAGAGAAACCCTAGGTTCTAGGGTGAAATTGGAGGGTTTGCTGGAACTGCACCCTAGAAGACCTGTATGGAAGAAATGACCTAAGAATTTGTGGTTTTGTATCACAATTTGAGACTATCCAAGAGATTTTGAGGTGGAAAGAAGTCTAAAGGGTACTTTTTTTGTAAAATGGGGCTAATTCTAGTAGCCTATTGAGCAGGGTGACTTGAAGTTTCTCTATGTTGTTGCATGAGAATCTCATATGTAAGCTTGGGTCTCTATTTTTTATGTTGTGTAGATTCTATTTGGATGTTGGGATGGTTCTCTTATAGTCTTCTCTAAAAAATAGGTCTTTTTATTGATTTGGTGAGTTGGGAAGCCATGGTGTTGATTTGATGAAAGTAGTTTTGGAAACTTGAATCTGAGTTGGAACTTGATTCCTTGAGTCTATTTGTGTGTTGCAGGCCTTCCCTTACTACATTAGGAGTATATTCAAATTTTTTAGAGACATGTATGGAAAATTTTGAAGGCAATCAGCTGGTTTGTATAACTATTTGACAAAATAACTCAATGAAACCTTTGGAAGCACACACAAAGAAAGTCAATTGTTAAATTTAACAAAATGCCTCAAAGAGATGTGGTTTAAAAATATAATAGGAAAGTGTATCAAATTGTGTGATTTAAAATGTCCATTGATAAGGTAAGGTTGTAACATGACAAACAAACAATTTGATCAACATGGAATAAGCAAAACAACAAAAATGAAAGCAAGCCATAATAGAATGAAAGAAAATGTACAAAGATTTCACATACCTAAAAAAGAAAAGTTTCAAATGGAGGAGTTCTACCCAATTATGCAGCCTTTGCTTCTTCCTTCCTCAAACTCCTCAAAATTTTGACTTCTTCAAATGCTTGTTCCCCTCCAAATTTCAATTGTATATCAATTATCACTATAATTCAAACTTGAATTGATATTATATGCCTTTCAACGTGAAAAATCTGCTATTTCATGCAAAGGTGATTGGAAAGAACATTCAAAAGGTGGTAGAATCTAAAAATCATGCATGCACACTTCACTCAATCACCAAAAAGCTACTTTTTGTCAGAGCACGCGTAGAACCAGGAGAATATGCAGAATGTGGGCTGTCATCATAGGTATATTGTGCTTTTTTACCATTTTTAGTGCTATAAAAAATGTGCTCGCGTTATAACAAGATCACGTTATAACATGAACACATTATTTAATCCTTAATAGACATATCTCTACTAGTAAATAACGCACTCGCGTTATGATAAATTTGGTTTTTTTAAGCTTTATATGGTACATTTATAGGGTAGAGGGTTAAGGGTACTAGGGAGAGAGATAGAGGGAGTGAGTGAGAGAGAGAGAGATGCCTAAGAGAGGGAGATACTTGAGAGAGAGAGAGAGAAAGGGAGTCAACTAGAGAAAAAGGAGGGAAGGGCCAAGGGTAGAGGGTAGAGGATTTAAGGGTGAAGAGTTTAAGGTTTACAATTAAGGGTAGAGGGAGAGAGACATAGGGAGTGACTAAGAGAGAGAGACCTAAGAGAGGGAGAGGGTTGAGAGAGAGATACCTAACAGAGGGAGGTAGGAGGGAGAGGGTTGGAGAGAGACACTCCAACAAAG
>VDFB02105785.1:112630819-112658092 GCA_007258455.2 Sequoia sempervirens
AGAGGGTTTAAGGGTTTAAGGGTTAAGGGTAGAGGGTAGAGGGGAGAGAGATAGGAGTGAATGAGTGAGAGAGAGAGACTTGAGAGAGGGAGACTTGAGCATATGGTCTTCTTTCTCTGGATTGGTTCCCACTCTTCTAAAATATTCCTTTTGCACTTCTTTACCTTTCGTTCAAATTTCTTGTACAACTTCTCTTCAATCTTCAATGCAAATTGGTATTCTTATTCATGTTGAACATCAAAAATACTAAGAGGGGGGTGATCAGTATTCCATAAAACCATATTAACATCCATCTTTACATTATCACAATTCTGATGAAATTAGATAGAGAGAACATAAAAACGTGTTGATGCAACCATACACATGAACACCAGGATTTTTACGTGGAAACACAAAAAAGGGAAAAGCCACGGTGAGGTTCAACTGACAATATATTATGTCGAGATACAAAATATTATAGGACTCACTGTCCTTGAAAAGGCTCACTACCTAAGTACAAAAGATGGCTAACTGTCAAGATACAATGATAGTGGCTCACTGCCAAAAGATTGAACTGATAGGATACACCTCCAATGTGTAGGGTTCAGTTCCATTGAAGCTTAGAATATGAAGTACTACCTCACACAGTAGTCACTCAACAAAACTGCACTTATCACAAATGATAAAGAATTTAGGCTTAGATCTTCACGCACCTCTTAATCCTTTTTTCACTCACACTTACTTCTCATTTCACATTCACTGCTCATATGTGTCCTCTTCACTCCATTGCTCAAAACATCTTAAATATATATAAAAATATATCTTAATCATCAATTAGGTTGGCCTAATTAGATGAAAACAAAATAATCAAAACTTCATTTGTCAGTACCATATATTATTTAAACATTTTATCCATGTAGTGCATTATACCAAGTCGGCTATCATCCATAAAGCATAACTAGCCTTCATAAAGTATTGCATATGCTGAGTCAGCCAAGACTAAAACGAAATTCTCCAAACCAACAAATAATCCTCAAAGAAAATACCTTCTGGATCTAAGAACACATTAATTTACCATCATACTACCAACATATAGGCTATCAAACAAAACACAACATAAGAATGTTCACCTTAATAAAGTGCGGAGTCTCCCACATAGTATTCCTTGAGCAAGGAACAACAATAGAATATAGAGTTGAACTATGTCAGAGATAAATTTCTACTCACAACAAAAGATGTCTCAAGATCCAAGATATAGTTGTTTGAACAATTCAAGAAAATATGGTCAAGAGATTAGAGTCATATCATAACTTCCAGTGAATTCCAAACTCAAATACCAACACACTGATCCATCACAAAAAGAGTATTACCAATAGAGAACAACTTTTGGTAAACCAAGTAGACTTCCCATATAGTTATCACCATGTTGACATCAATGACAACATAGGAACAACCAACACAAACCATCCATACTTCATGCTCATGTTTTGAGGATCCCAACACTTCAATAGATGTCATCTTTACCTGACTCAACTCTTCTTGAATGTTTCTTCTCAGTCCATTGCTATATCTGCCAACCTTTTATTTACTTACTTCACTATGACTAGTTGTGATTATCATCTTGTAGAATTATTTGGTATATTCCTTCATAGATCTTTCTTTTTGTCTCAGACTCTGCAATCTCTTCAACAATTCAATTTCATAATTTTTTGGTATGAATTGATTCTTCAACTTTGTCACCATTCTATCCCATTTGATGATTCTTTCTTTGCCTCTTCTATTTTGATCCAATTGAACTTCTTTCCACCATAATGTAGCATGACCTTTCAAAAAAAAATCACAAATATGACTATTTTTTTATCTTCAATTTATTCATATTCGAAGTATTCTTCCATCTCATTGATCCAATCAATCAATTCTTTAGGATTCAAATTTCCCACATAATTTTGAATTTCAACTCTAGGTTGCTTGCCATTTTTGAGATCGCTTTCAATATTTTTACTTGATTTGATTCTTCTTCTTTGTCATCTAGGGTTTCCACAAATTGATTCACACATATTGCTTTATCATCACTTTCATCATTTTGCCTAGGGTTTAGGCCTCGCCTTCAATCTTCTTCTACAACATCTAGCCTAACTCACATCTCGTCCATTCTTCTAGCAACATTCTCCATAGAAGGCACTCTCCTTGGCGACATATCTCCCCTTGAATCGATGCAATTGCTTCAATTTGACAATCTGGCCACAAGGGTTTCAACTACCTCAAAATCAGTGATTGGTTGTATAGTCTTCCTTAGGTTGACAATCTATTCACCTCCAAGAATTCCTTTAGGAATTGAAAAATTGCTTTGATACCACTTGGTGCAGTCATAGGAGGGTTCTAGAAGGAATAGTCTGAATTGTGCAGCAGTGAGTCAACACAACCGAAATAACACAACAAACTAATATGTGAACATGAAATCTCATGGATTTGATAATATGATATGAAGCATAGGCCACAAGGGTTAATATTTAGGGCTCATGGGCCTGTCACAAGGGTTTTCAACAATATGACTAGCCAACAAGCCTTATTACATGCCCCCGAAGGGTTTTGTGTGAAAATATAATGACTTTAAAACATCTAACTTAGAACTGATAACTAAATGAATCCTAGATGATTAAAAATGCTTATAAATATGCTTCTCAAGCTCTCATATAGGTTTTTGTTAGCCACAAGGGTTAATAACCTAATGAATGATCAAATATGAATGTCAGCCTCAAAGTATGAAGGATTAACTCCACATGAAAAGACATGACTTTTGGATCTCCAAGATAGGTCCCAACTGACCCAAGATTCTTGTATGATGTTCCCTTAAGCTCAACATGATCTGGAATAGGTCCAAACTAAGAAACTAGGCCATGTCAGCCCCAATGCTCTATCTGTAATCATAGTGAAATTTTGAGAGAGATAAATTTTGATAGACAAATACAAATGATATGAAATATGAATATGTGATAGATGTTGATGTGTAGATGTTATATCCGACTCCATGAGCTAGGAAACAAAGATGCGGTAAAATTCAGAATGAACTGTACTAAAATTTCTATTGAATGCAATGCATGAAAATAACTATTTTTGGTTGACACATGATTGCTTTATAATCAAGGATGCTTTGCATCATACGGTAGCCACAAGTTCACTACTCATATCCCAATACATGGTATAAGATAAAGGGTGTAACAAATGGGGCATGAGTAATTTATGGTGTTGATTATTATTTTTTATATAAATTGAAGTGGTATAATGATATAAATTGGACATGAGAATAATATAATATGAAAGATGCTATAAATAATTGATAATTCTTGAGAATAATAAGTGACTTTGCGGGGGGAAACCTTGAAATATCTCTAATGTGAACACATTTCATAATATGATGATCCATATTTAACTAACCACTAGCTCTTGTTTATATGCTTGATTATGTCATGGATACCACCTAGGTCAACTTTGATACCTAAATATAACACCTAAGTGTTGGGATCTCAAGCAAGATTAGAGTAATTATATAAATGGATTTAAACAATTATAACATAGAAATAAATGATAGAATAACGAATTGTATAGGGAGACAAACTTTTTAATGTGGTTCACCCTTTGGGCTACATTCATAAAATAGTAGTTTGAATTTTATTAAAAAAAATTAACGAAATCAAATTACATTCCATAGAAAATACCATTGTTATGTATTAATGTTTACAAACTTTACCACATGTGCTTTGTTGTGTGCTTCCAATGCAAAACTATAACTTCCAAAAACTTTGTTTGTGCATAACTTTTGAACTAACTTGCATGTTGTTCATTGTGGGATTCTTCAATTTCATATGCACACGACTCTTCATTTTCGCAACAAGAAACTGATGACAGTTGCAAGTAATTTTTCAAATTAAATTTCAATGGTAATTTGACAATAAATTTATTTTATTAAAATCTATGGCACTCCCCTATAAAATAATTTGGGAGAAAAACTGTGGCTAGAAAAGTGACCAAAATATTAATCTAGATCATGATCAAGCTACACATACCAACACTATGATGACTTAATCACCTAAATAAGAATACATTAATTAAATTTTGTACAACTTAATTAGGAGTTATGGTAGCCATAAGTTGACTACTCATATCCCAATGCACAATATAAGATTAAGGGTGTAACAAGTGGGGCATGAACGATTTATCATCTTGATTATGTTATGTCTACATAAATTATATTTCAATGCAAATGTTATAATGTAGTTGCTTATAAATGCATATATTATCTTATACAATTATTCTTTCTTTGATTATGTAGATAATAATTCAATAATGTTAAAATTCAATCATTTTCTAAATGTTTGTTTTATGTTATTTTTCAAAATTTTAACTATATTTTATGCAACGAGTTTCGAAAATATACCTTAATGTCAAATAGATTTCACATGAGGAGTACTTGTTCATATTTATCTTGTTATGTATATTATTTTGGTCAAATTGATTTTGTATGGTTTATGTTTAAAAACACCAATTGAAGAACAATGATTGCATGTAATAATCTATTTAAATTTTGTAAAAACTGATAATATTTTTCTATAAGGTGAATTATATGGATGGGAAATGGTGTTGTTATGTTGCCAAAAAATGTATATATTGCTTGATATGGGAATAATCAATGATAAATTGGACTTAATGGGGCCTTGGTCTAGTGTTGTGAGGTGTTTTACACATCCACATTAGGTCTTGGACCCTTGCAAATGCATTAAATGATGTCTTGTAAAGGTGTTGTAAAGTGTTGTAAATCGCTTTCATACTTTTCTTGACTCTTATATTAAGCATTTAAGTCTAATATTATTCAAAAGTTAGCTTTTCCCTCTTCTTCTATAATTAAATAATTATCTTTATTATTTAATTATTCATTAGCCTTTTCTCTCTATAGTTAAATAAATGTTATATTTATTTAATTATTTATCCTTTATTTATCTCCCCAATTAAATAATTATTTTTAATTATTTAATTATATAATTTGTTCTCACCTTTCTTTTGAAATAAATAAAATTAATATTTTATTTATTTCTCCTATGTTGGCTACCTAAATTAAATAATTTTTACAATTATTTAATTTCTCCTATTACCTCTTTTTTGTGCCAATCTTATCTTCCATCTCAATCCTTTATCTATCCATGTTTTTCTTCTCTCAATTAACCTTCGCCCTTGATTAAATTATTTTCTAATTTAATCTTGGCCCTTGATCATGATCCTTATTCTAGCCATTCACTTGACTCTCCTCTATAAAAGGAGACTTTTAAACCCTAATTCATAATTAATTGAATCACTCATTCAATCACCATTCATCATTCATTAAACATTCAAGATAGCATTCAAGCTCACTTCTAAGGCATTCAAGAGCAAGATTCTTAAACCATTGTTGCAACAAATCAAGATCAATCATCATGGCAAGGTATTAATTCCATTATTTCATGCTTCATTACATTATTTCTTCATTTTGGTTTAATTACCTAAAAGCGGTTTGACCAAGGAAAACCCCCATGCCTTAACATCCAACATTTCTTTCTCTTTCCTATGTGTTTGTAGATATAGGTATCTTGAAGGCTTGGAAATCATTAAAGATCAAGTTGAAAAGTTGTTGAAGACATCTCCTTATTGACCAAGTCAAAATATCAACAAAAAAACACTTTCAGGCTCAAAAATAAGAGTATAAGAACCATACACCTGCCAGGAATCGAAGTGCAAACTGAGGGATTTCGTTTCCACTTTTGGATTTTCAAAAATTTAGAAGTGGACTAAGTTGCCAATAGTGGTGACTTAGTCCCACTGAACCTATTTTCTATAATTTTTTTGTAGATCTGGATACCCATTTGGCTGAAATGAGCTCCAAAGGATTTTACTAGATTTGGGACTAAGTCGCCCAGCTTGGCGTAAGTGTCCCAATTGGCCAAAAATTTAGATTTTCTAGGATTTCAGAGACATTTATAGTCTTCATTATGTTCTTCATTATTTTACAGGTGCATAATTTTTGTTTAGCCTTTCTATCTTGTTCTTTATTGCATTTAATCCATCATTTTGCATATCATAATGTGTTTTCAAACAACTTGTATTTCTTAGATTATGCATTAATAATCATCTTTCTTTTTCATTCTATTTCATTAGGACATTACATTTAGATACATTATATCCCTCTTACATTAATCTTGAGTGTAGAAATTAGCATTTTGGCCCCATTTTCTCCCCTTTTAGGTGAAAAACCTAGAAGAGTTAGAGAAACCCTTGGGTAACCAAAATCATTGTCCACATTTTGGTGAACCCGCACTTTGAATACTTTGCTTTCTAATTTTGGAGACCTTTATCATCCTATAATTAGCTTGCATTAGTTAAGTTGCATTCTAGGGTTTCAAATCTTGCATTAGTGAAAGTGCATATAGGTTGCACTTTTTTTGCATCTTAAATCCTTGAAAATTTCTAAAATTTTGCATTTGCATCATAGGTCTGCTTCATACAAACTAGAATAAATCAAAATCAACCAAATAAATCTAAAAGCTCTCAAAAAAATCCCAATTGGGACTAAATTGCCACCTTGGGCGACTTAGTCCCTATTCAGCCCTAAAACTACCTTTTATAGAGCTAAAAACCCTATTTCTGCACTTATCTTTGTTGCCATTACCTAGCTATATCAATTGGTTGAGTTTCTATTACATGCATTTCACTAGATCTAAGTTTAAATTAGCTCATTTCATGCATCGTTCAATTTCAAATTTGCATCTACAACATTTCATCGTTTAGATTGTTGCATTCCATAATCAACAAATTACTTTGTTTTACATCTAAAAATTGCATTGCACTTTATTTACTTTTTCATAGCATATTTTCTTTCAAGAGATGTGGTTTTGATTTGGTTAAAAATGGATTACATAAGTACAACATCCCCTCTTATGAGTTCAATTTTGATTACAACAATGAGGTCATTAAGAAACATGTTAATCATCAAACCATTGACACAATCCTTAATATTACATTGCCCATTGGTGAGAATGGTAGTGTAGAAAATCATAACAATCATACTTGTTCTTCCCCTAATACCTCTCCTATTAATGACAGAGGTATCTTGGTGAAAGAAGGTACAAGCATTGAGGGTCTTTATTTTTTGTCTCCCCATTCCCCTTTGGAGGATGTTAGAAAACAAGAAGATGAGATCATAGAGACATTTCTAGACATCACCTTACCTAGTCTCCATCACCATGACCATCAACATAATTGTCCTTCTCCTAATATCCATCCTCGATGCCATGAGGATAGATTGGTGTTAGAAGATATCCTCATTGACACTCGTGAGAATCTTATTCCTCCCTTTCCTGATGCCCCTACCATTTGGGATGACTTATTTGAACAAAAAAGTCCAATCATTGGTAACCATGAAAATCCTAGGTATCCTTCTCTTGATGCCTCTCAGGTATGAGTGATGAATCTACCTTAATCAACTCAACACTGAAATGTGATGAACCTATTTTTTTCATCCTTCCAATATCTTTCCTAGTTATGAGAGTCTCTTAGTGCAAGAGAATAACAATGTTGACACACTCCGTAGTTCTACACCTTCTACTATCTCTTCTATTTGTGGGAATGAAGTGATAGAAGAATGTGAAAGCATAGACAATCATGATAATCATAGTTCCTCTTCTCCAAATATCTCTCCTAAATGTGATGAAGGTATTTTGGAGCTAGAAGATACACCCATTGTGAATCATGACAATGTTGAAAGCTACTCTTCTATAACTTCTCCTACTTTGGAAGATATTATGTCACAAGAGAGTGAGATCATTAACACATCTCTTAACATCAATCTACCTCTAGTCTACATTCATCTTCTAACTCCTCCCCTATTTGTGAGAATATTTTTGTGAGTGATCATGACAATCACATTATTTGTGAGGAGGATATGTTGTCATTAGATGATCAAACCTTTAAGACCTATGACAATTCTCTTAATTTTTCTTCCCCTATTTTGGAAGACATTATTCGACAAAGGGATGTAATCACAAATAATCATGATAATTATACTTGTTCTTCTCCTAATGTCTCTTCTACTAGTGAAGATGATATTTTAGGATTAGACAAACTATTCATTGAAAGGCATGAGAATATTTTTGCCCCCTTTCCTAATGCTTCCCCCATCCAAGACTACATACTTGAGCAAGAGGATCCAATCATCAAAAAATAAGAATGTGATTCTTTTTCTTCTCTTGAAATGGAATGTGATCAACATCTTGTTTGCTTCTCTCCTAAAAACTCTCCTACTAGGTAGAATGTCACATGCAAACCAAAAATCAACCTCACTATGAAGCATCCTAAATTTCTTGATATAGATTTACCATCATCATGGGAATGCTTTGACAATCATGAAACCTTGAAGCAAAAGGATATAGAAAGACAAAAGAAAATTGAAGAAGCCACAAAGTTATTGGAAGAGGCTTCAAAAAACATTGATTTCATACCTATATCCATGGGGAATACATGATCATAACAAAAGAATTGAAAAAGATAAGATATAAGGAGCTAATGTCCATCACATCCACTTCACCCACTCTAAAAGAAAAGATAACATCCAAAATAAACTTTGAGGCAATAAAACAACCACCAAATCCAAAACAAGTGACAAAAAATTTTGGAAGACAACTTGGTAAAGGATGTGATGCTACAAAACAAGGTATCAATATCCCTACAAATCCTAAAATGAAAGAAAGAACTAATGATCTCTTGGTTATTGTCCTTCAAAACAAAAACCTTCATCCAATTTCAACACTATCACAAACAATTCTTCCACGAAAACTCTAACCTTGGTACATCCTAAACTGATAGACATCTCATTAAATATGTATCAAGCAGAAACTTTGCTTACTTATCACAATAAATGACATTAGTTGTTGCTCCTTGCAACAGTTGCATGTTTTACATTCTCCACAAGGACCAGCATATAATCATCCATTCTTGGCTCACCCTTGTCCTACACTAAGTGGGGGCATGGGGTCAAGTAGCCTTGTCCTGTATGTCACTTGTCATTGTCTCTCCTAGCTAGTCATTAACCTTTCATGAACATATAAGAGCAAGCTTGGGATGTGGACGATATGTCTTAAGTTGAATCACATGTGACATACTCATTCATGATGTAGCTCAATTCAGAAACATATGACTTGGCATAAGGATTTCCAATTTGGCTCTCATGTCTTCTTTCATTTATCATTGGCTACTTTAAAGCAATTTCTCATAGTGATAGTGTAGCAACTGCTTTTAAAGTGGGGGCATACATAGATGGCATCTTTTGACAAAATTTCATGGCATGATTTTACTTTTTTCTTGTGACGTGTCCTCTTCTTTGTGGTTTCGATGGGTTTGATGCCTTCCAAGAGTGTATGATCAACTAGCATGGCCTAATGCAAATGAGGCATCCCATGGGCAATGATCTGACACTCTGACTTGGCCTCTCTTGGATAAATTAGGCACAATTCTCCCTAAGAAGAAGACCTTTACTTGAACAAAGAAAAATCCCTTTTAAACAAAAATTATACATGACATTCAAAAACATTTACAAAAGAATTTTCATTATGGTGCCTTATCAAAGTTATCAAGAGGATAAATTTGGTATGTTTTGTATAATGGGAAGTTGACACATTGGCATGACTTTCTCATTATACGGTGGGAAGCTGACACACTGGCATGACTGTATCACTAAATCACTTCTTTGGGACAACTCACCTTGTAGACGACCTGATGTTCTATGGCCCCAAAGTGAGCACATCTTTGATCCATCTCATTTGTCTTTCCTTTAGTTCTTTTCATTACATGATTGCACATGTATCTTGTTTTGTTGCATATCATTCACCTGTGCATGTCCTTTTGTGCTCATGTTGGTTTGACTTAGGATCTTGGATCTTGAGGGCTTGACCAATGCCTTGATCTTTGTCATTCTTTGTCATCTACATTGGTACATTTAGATTCCTCTTGATGTGCATGTTGGGCTACTTTAATGTGAGTTTGAAGCAAGTTCATCCTCTCACTAAATTCGGGGCTTAATGTGTCACCAAAAAATGTATATCTTGCTTGATATTGGAATAATTGATGATAAATTGGACTTAATGGGGCCTTGGTCTAGTGTTCTGAGGTGTTTTACACATCCACTTTAGGTCTTGGACCCTTGCAAATGCATTAAATGATGTCTTGTAAAGGTGTTGTAAAGAGTTGTAAATCACTTTCATACTTTTCTAGACTCTTATTAAGCATTTAAGTCTAATATTATCCAAAAGTTAGCTTTCCCTCTTCTTCTATAATTAAATAATTATATTTATTATTTAATTATTCATTATCCTTTTCTCTCTATAATTAAATAAATGTTATATTTATTTAATTATTTATCATTTCTTTATCTCCCCAATTAAATAACTATTTTCAATTATTTAATTATATAATTTGTTCTCACTTTTCTTTTGAAATAAATAAAATTAATATTTTATTTATTTCTCCTATGTTGGCCACTTGAATTAAATAATATTTATTATTTAATTTCTCCTATTACCTCTTTTTCTATGCCAATCTTATCTTCCACCTCAAGTATTTATTTATCCATGTCTTTCTTCTCTCAATTAACCTCCACCCTTGATTAAATTATTTTCTAATTTAATCTTGGCCCTTGATCATGATCATTATTCTAGCCATTCACTTAACTCTCCTCTATAAAAGGTGACCTTTAAACCCTAAGTCATAATTAATTCAATCACTCATTCAATCACCATTCATCATTCATTAAACATTCAAGATAGCATTCAAGCTCACTTCTAAGGCATTCAAGAGCAAGATTCTTCAACCATTGTTACAGCAAATCAAGTTCAATCATCATGGCAAGGTACTAATTCCATTATTTCATGCTTCATTACATTATTTCTTCATTTTGGTTTAATTACCTAAAAGGGGTTTGACCAAGGCAAACCTACATACCTTAACATCTAACATTTATTTCTCTTTCCTTGTGTGTTTGTAGATTTAGGTATCTTGAAGGCTTGGAAATCATTCTAGATCAAGTTGCAAAGTTGTTGAAGACATCTCCTTGTTGACCAAGTCAAAATATCAACAAAAATTACTTTTAGGCCCAAAAATCAGAGTTTCAAAACTAAACACTTGTCAGGTACCAAAGTGCAAACCGAGGGCTTCAACTTCCACTTTCAAATTTTTAAAAAATCAGAAGTGGACTAAGTCACCAACAGTGGTGACTTAGTCCCACTAAACCTGTTTTCTATAAGTTTTTGTAGATCTGGATACCCATTTGGCTGAAACAGGCTCCAAAATAGTTTACCAGATCTGGGACTAAGTCTTCCAGCTTGGCGTAAGTGTCCTAGTTGGCCAAAAATTTAGATTTTCTAGAACTTCAGAGACATTTACAATCTTCATTCTGTCCTTCATCAGTTTCCAGGTGCATAATTTCTATTTATCCTTTCTATATTGTTCTTTATTGCATTTAATCCATTATTTTGCATATCACAATGTGTTTTCAAACAACTTGTATTTCTTAGATTTTTCATTAATAATCATCTTTCTTTTTCAGTCTATTGCATTAGGACATTACAGTTAGATACATTTTATCCCTCTTACATTAATCTTGAGTGTATACATTAGCATTTTGGCCCCATTTTCTCGCCTTTTAGGTGAAAAACCTAGAAGAGTTAGAGAAACCCTTGGGTAACCAAAATCATTGTCCACAGTTGCATTATGAAATCATTCTATCATCCACCTAATGGGAATTCACCTATGAGAACCTTTTATTGGAGGTATACAAGGATAGAGAAGGTGAAGCATTCTTGTAAATTTAGGTTGAGGCCAATAATGTGAGCAATTCCATACAAGGTGGCATAAGAACTAAATCTAAACTACAACTGCTACAAGAACCACAATTAAAAAAAACAACCTCCTGTGTCTATGATGAAAACTAGTTTTCACTCATTATTGGAGTACAACATCATGTAAGACCAATAAAGTCTTTTGTATTTATAATCAATTTTGTTTCATAATTGAGTGCATTTATTAACATCCACTAATTGTTATTGTATCATTATGGATATCGATGCTTATATAGCCTACAGAATTATAGAGAAATAAATGTTATGCTAGTAGATAACACTTTAATACTACAAAATGAAAGAAAGTATACTTTTTATCCAAACATCAAGATACATATTTTATTACATTTATTAATTAATTAAAAAATCAAAATATAACATATTTTTGTTTTCAATTAATAAATAAATATGAACAAATGTACATCCTATTGTCTAAATGGATGTTACCAAAAGAAAATAGACATAACCACAAATATAGCTTCAACACACACATCATGGTTTGTAGACACAACCATGCACTCGTATGGGACGACGAGGTTGACGATGTTGGTGAGAATGGAAAGTCTATCATGGTCACGTGAATAATTAATTTAGATAGAGGAGACCATTCTCGGATCCATTCACCAACACTAACTTAAGTTTTTGTTGCTCTTTAGCTTGCTAGTAGATTTAGTGCATAACGAAGTGCACGAGAAGATTGGGATAGTGGATGGGCAATCATGTGGGGAAGACTGCCCTACTGCAGTAAACATAGCAAAAATTGTATGCATTAAACAATGATGCAGATTCATCTAACAATGAATTTTGACAAAATCCAAAAGTCGTTAGGCATATTAAAGATATAATATCCTTGGGCCCAATGGAGATAACGATATCCCTTTTTTTTTTGGTTTTGGTCTATATGTCAACCCAACTCAACTTGATGCCTCGATATCGCCACAACAATTTATTGACCATGTATTTAATTTTTCGCACAAATACAATCAAGGTATCTAACAAATCCAATAACTATCTTTTGTATTTAATTTAATAGCGAATATTTAACTAATCACGTCTACTATCTTATGATATTTCAATTTCTACTTCACACTCTACTTGCTTTTGACGTTACCAGTGACATGGATCATTATGTCCAAGTCATGCTTCAAAGAGTGTACAAAATACATACAAATACAAATATAATAATATACCTCACTGATGATTTAACATATAATATGTACCTGTATTCCTCGTGCTCGAGAAACTCTTGAGCTAAGAACAGTCAGTCTTTTGTACTTTTGATGGAGAGAGTTCGCTCACCCCCCACCCAATCTACTATATGACAAGACTGACATCTATTCATTTATTTCATTTGGACGAGCATTACATACGCCACTGACTGGCAGTATTGTAAAGTCGTGCTGGACAAGCGAAGAGTGCCGTATTTTGGCTGGCAGTCTCATTCTGCAATAATTCTATTGGGATTACCTCTGTGTCCGTCACTTGCAGACACATCCCCAGTTCCTTGTAGTTGTCGCTGACGTAAATGTGTGTACCAGCAAAGACTTTAACTACCAGTAGCGTATGCATAAAGGTTGCCCATTTGATCGCAATTTTTAATTTGATTGAATAGACCAATTTTCCTAAAATTCATATGTACAATGAATGAAATTTTACATGAATCTTTTTGTACAATGATGTGGACGAAAGCAACGAGATTAACCATTATTAAGCGCAGGAAGTCCTCCTCCTGTACTCCAGACACTATCATCACCATCAAAGTTGACTTTAGTTGAAGAAAGATTGTCTGAGCTTAGATTAGCAGAAACTTCTCTGCACAGCTGCACACGCAAAAAGGTAACTCAATCATCAATCAAAATATATATTACTTGTGGTTTATCAAATGTCGTTCTTTAAAGTGGTACAAATTTCCAAACATGTAAGGCGCAGATTCATTCCAGACAGCATGGAGAGCATGTGAACAGTCACGTAATATATTTTTGACAGGAAATTTTCAATTCTTTATCGAATTACGTAAACAGGGTTTTGAGTTTTTGAAAAATTCAAACATCTCGTGGAACTGTGCCTTGTAACAGCGGACCACATCTCACAACTAGACATAATGACCAACTGGGGAAGCCAACCCGCCTTTAAAAAGAAAAAATATTCTAACTTTTCCGTCAATTTGAGTTATTAGGGCTGTGAGGGAAAGGGACAAAAACATATTTATATTCACCTCCCTGTAAAGGACTTTATCTCCGCAACATTTTCGCAGCTCAACCAGACGCAAACAAGGGGTTACCTCGAAAACCTACGTAAGAAATGACGGTACATTAGGCTACTAAATATTACTCTCCTTAATTTGAATTTCCAACTGTCCTAAGAACTCACCTCCGTGGTAACCGACAGGTGTCCGTTTCTGCTGTATTTTGGATCCGTTTGTCTTAACATAAGCTGGAATAACGTGATCTACGGGTTAGAAACTTATAATATAATCAATATAAATCCCATCAAGCCTAGCCACAGCTTTAATTTCTGTTAAATAAAAAATCATATCCAGCCACTCGGGAAAAGATGATTTTGTGTGTTCTTGCTCTCCTAGAGAATCATAAGTAAAGAAGATATAAGAGGCAGGCCAAAGAAATTTCATACAAACCTTGCCTTTTTTATTCTGCACTTCGAATCCCATGTTCCTGGCGATCTCCTCTATTTTTTCGATAATATCTTTGACGGGAAACGTCGACAAAATACTGGTTTTCCTTTCCGCAGCATCCTATCACCCGCAAAATTCTCTCAGATGCCTGTTGCCTCCAGCAGCCCAACCAAAAATTGAATTTAGTTGCGTGACAAGAATGTCTGGGACAAGGCAATGCCTTACCTCTTCCTCGAAGAAACCCGAAAGATCGAGGCTGACAGACATAGCTATCAACTGAAATGCGTTCATGACAATTGGCCCTGTTCCCTCTGTCAGCAGATGCTCCTGTCAATAGAATGAAACCACTAACGTGAAACCCTGGAAATGTAAAATCTTACAGCTGTGGATTTTTTTCGAATGAAAAAGAAATGACACGTGTTTTGTTTAAGGACAAGAGGGATATGTGTCCAGCAAAGTGTCTAACAATGCCACGTGGTTGGCTTTTATTGGACAGAGATGAATACAAACGATACAAGGATACGTGTCAGATAAGCTTTGGAAATAGTCTGCCAATTATACTAGTCAACGTGGAGAACCGCAGCGCAAGCCCGGACCTACGTATAGTATTTAGGATGACACTAAAATAGTTGTAGGGTTATTATTTAACGAATATTTTACGTTATGAAATATCGTAAAAGATGACATCCGTAAGAAGAGCAATTATTGATGCATTCAATTAGTTTTAAATTAAAATAAAATTATGAGTGCATATACTCTAGAAAGACAGTAAGGATAAGAAGCAATAGATTTAGAAACAAAAGATATTAGTTTTATAAGAGGTATGGATAGAGAATGTTTTGGATAAAATTGTGTAGTAATTTTTTATTAATATTTCGTATCTTATTATTTTCTAAAATTATTATAATTTTTTTCTATGTTGATATTTTTTTATAAATAAGATAAGATAAATATTAATTCATATAATTTTTAGTAATTGTGAATTTACTTAAATATTTTATCAGATTTTTATTGTAATTAAATTTTCTATCAAGTTGTTTATTGGCATTTAACTTACATCCTTTTGATCTCTTAATTCTATGTTGGCATTTTTATTACAATTTTTTTTTTGATTGATATTAAAAAAATTGATTATAATCAAAATTTAATATTTTTTTTCTAATATGCATTCTTGAATCAAACTTTCTTGTATTAAATTTATATAAATGTAGTATCCTTTATTCAGTATATTTATTGGACTATTCTATCAACTTTTTTAGGCTCAATTTTTTTTTGGTGAAACTCTTTTTCCTTCTCTAACAAAAAGATAATTTGTAAAAGTTAAAATAATTTAATTAAATATTAATTCAAAAATTGATTATAATAAATTATAATCAAAAGTAAAATATGAAATTAATATTCAATATTAATTAAATAATTATGAAAAAATTGAAATAATTTTAATAAAAAATCAATAGAATGTGATATGAAATATTGATAGAACAAAGATTAAATGATGAAATCTAAAATCAAACAAAATCAATTATAATAAATTTTCAATTAAAAATAAAATACTAAATTTATATCTAACATTAATTTAATAACTACAAATATTATCTTTATTTACATTTTAAATTGGAAGCTATTTTGAAAAACGACCTTGAAATAAGATATGAAATCTTGATAAGAAAGGTTTACTCACTCAAATTCCAATCGAATAAAAAAACATTAAAAAATCACAATGAAACTTTCCAAGTAAAAAAATTCCAAATATTCAACGTATATATTTTTGGTTTAAGTTATTTTATTATCTATTGTTGAACAGGAAGATTTCAACGTGAAAATGTGGGCCCCGAGGAGTACGGTGCAAAGATTAGCTCCGTAGAAGGGCCAAGAATCGAGAATACAAGAGCGAACGGAAAATTATTTATCAAAGTAGATTAAAAAAACACACTTACAGGACGAAAAACCTCTAGTCTTTAAATCCTGACGAATTTGCACCGGCGTTGTGTTCAAAACTGTTCTGCTTTATTTCTAAAATGGAAAGAACACACAATTATAATTATCAACTATACTTAAGAAGAGTACCTCCGCATTTGTGAATGCTGCATTGGCATCAATCAGACTGGTGTCCTCCTCCATAAGTTTTGCAGGAGAATACCCTTGCTTGAACCACTCGGTTTCAATTATTTCCGGTATAGTTATTCTCTGTAGAAAGCCATATAAATTATTCAGATGATTATGTCCGGGAACTTTACGGATACGTCATATCAGCGAAAGGGTCCTATAAACCATACCGTTTTGGGATTGGGATCGAGTATTCTTTTGATCAAGTTGCGAGCGCCGGGAGAAAGCCAGTTAGGGCATTTGAAATCGCTTTTGAAAATCTGCACAACGCATGTCATCTTACTCAATTGCCTCCTAAGAAAGAAATTTCACAGTATTTCAATCATGTGCTTTAACAGTTAACAGAAATTAATTACTTTAAGTATTTACCTACAGAAATTAAAGAATTCCTGCTAAGAGCAATAAAGTATTTACCTTCTGATAAAGAACTACAACATTTCTATCCTCAAACGGCAGCCAACCCGTCAAGAGAACAAAGAGAATTACACCACAGGACCACAGATCGGCGGTAGCCCCATCGTAGCCTCTGTGAGCAATCACCTGTACGAATCCAACATAATAACATTAAGAAATCTAGTCGCCTCCAACATATGTACCTTTTAGCATTAAGCTGTTTTTCACCTCTGGGGCAATGTAGTTAGGGCTTCCACAAGTTGTATGTAGCAGCCCGTCGGCCTGCAAAGAGTTACAATACAACCACATTAAATACCATTATAATGCGATTGCACACAAATTATGTCAATTATTTGTTGTAAACATACCCTACACTGCTGCGGCAACGCACTGAGACCAAAATCGGAAACTTTCAAGTTTCCATTGGCATCCAGAAGCACATTTTCTGGCTGAAATATCATTTTCTCCATTTATCATTAAATATGTTATTTCCATAACCCTGCAAACAAATACAAACTGCGCCGGTTTCGATATCTTACCTTCAAATCCCTGTGGTAGACACCCCTACTATGGCAATATCCTACTGCGTCAATTAGCTGCTGGAAATACTTTCTCGCTACGTTTTCTTGCAGTTTCCCGTTACACGCCTGAATCTAAAGATTATATTTATAAGTGAAAAAGCAGAACAGTGACGTGAAAAAGTAAAAGCTTCACGAGATAGCTTCGTCATACTCACGATTTTGTCAAACAATTCTCCTCCGGTAAGAAACTCTAGAACAATATATATTTTCTTCTTACTCGCCAAAATCTGTCAGAGATTGACATCAGAAATCATATTAAATGTCTTTACAAGCCACCTTAGGAACTTCTTATCACAACACCTGCGCTAGCATATACCTCGTATAATCTCACGACATTAGGATGTTTAATGAGCTTCAGCGTGGATATTTCCCTTTTAATCTACATACAGAAGGAATTATGAAGATCAAATCAGTACATACAAAGATCGCAACTTTTCCGAATCAAAATCTTTTATATTTCGCATTTCCTTACATGACTCGCGATTTTGTACTCGAAAACCTTCTCCTTATCCAAGACTTTCACGGCATAGCTCTGCCCCGTTTCCACGTCAACGGCGAGTTTAACCTTGGCGAAATTCCCCTTTCCAAGCGTCCTTCCTAGCTCATATTTTCCAATCCGATTTTTTATGTTCATTCCCGTTTGCTTGTTCGCCAGCGTAAAAGCCCGACGGATCGTATCGCAGACCTCGGCTTCAACTGGAATCTTCAGTAGAAGCCACAGTTCTTTGAGCAGCGGTAACCCTGATAAGCAAAACACAGGTACCTAGGTTCGAATCTCCAGGCGCGTTATTATTATAACAATCAAATGAAATCTTTCTTTGCGGTTCAAACAATCTTTTCTATTAACTCGGTCCAAACACGAAAGGGCAAGCCACGTTCTCCAGATAAGAAGTAGGTAATAATTGGTTTTACTCCTCAGTCCTCACGGCTCTTGAACGAATGACGTGGCAAGTACTGAACAGACACGCTGATGTGAGCCACGAGAGCTTCCGGGATTAAAGAAGGGTTTTGTGTAAGAGAAAACAAAAGAAAAGGGCAAATACCAGGTGATCTTGTCCGATGATACTTGGCTACTGCTTACACCCTATAGGAAAGGAACTCTTGTATGGAGCTGTCCAAACCCTCTTGAACTATCAGCTAAACTTACACGGTTGCATTTTCTTGTATCTGATACATTATATCTAGAAAACCAGATGAGTGTTTCACAAGAGTTACAGCGGTGACAACCACCTATGCATTGCATCTTGCTTATGAATTTAGATTGCTTGTACAGACTTCATTAACTTATTTTTAAGTGAAAGTCAAATAGCGGTAACGTACACTGAACAGTATTATGAAATAATAATAATAATACTTCTCACATGCAATGGGAGGGGCTCTACATGCAAATTCTTGAAAATAGCGAATAAGGAAAGATTAATATAATAAATATATAATTACATTCTTAAACTTGACTAGTGTTTGAGTAATAACTAGTTTATGATATTAGAATATATTTTTAACTTTATTCATTTCAATAAAATTTGTGTTTCTTGTTAACGGAACATGCTTAAACTTTTGGTTAAATTATATGTTAGTATGTTGTGATACTAACATAATGTTCAAATTAGGAAGAAAAAGATAAAATAATTTTGTTAATTAATAAGTTTTAAAATTAGTTAATTTATTAAATTATACATGTTATATAAGTAGTGGTATATGGAGTAAAAATAATAGAAAGTGAATAAAAGTATATATGATGATTTAGTTTCAAAGTTTGAATAATTTTTTATATTTAATTAATAATATTAAATTAAATATAAAGAAAGTTTTATGATTTTAAATAATTTTATAATTTTTATTACATAATAATTATTTCTCTTATATTATCATACATTCTAAAATTCTATATCAAGTTTGAATTTCAAGTTATATTTAGAATATTCCTTATAGCTATCATAACTTGTCATTAAACATTTTATAGTCAATGTTTTGATTTGGGCAACCTAATTTTTCATGTTCCTCCACTCAAATATTCTTTATAAAATGTATCATAATACTTCCATAATGATGGTCAAGGTTTTAAACTAGCCACCATAATTGTGCTTTTATGCATCATTTAATCTATCATAAGTAACTCCTACATATTACAATATAATAAGAACATAAGAATAGATGAAAATGGTATTATATTTTCTTACTCATTCTATGCATTCCAAGATGGCTAACATGTGGAAAAGAGTGACACCTGGGTGAAGCCACAATAGCGGTTTACAATTGAAGTGAGGAAGGAAAAATCACAAAACACGAATGCATGGCAAAAAAATTGATTTTAGGGATTCGTACGAACCTATTGGTTCGACCGAACCCATTAGGGGTTCACTAGAACCTGGGTTCAGGCGAACCCTTTTAATTCTTTCCCGCCAAAAAATCCTACAAAACCCCTTATAGAAGGGGGGTTCGAATGAACCCTAGTTCAAATGAGGGGTTCACTCGAACCCCCCTTATTCCTCATTCCCCCCTAAGACACAAAAAAACACAAAATTTGGCACTTCGGAGCTCGGGTTGAGGATGAAAATGGAGGAATCTTCACAAACCCAACTGGAATCAGGTAGTCCTCGGAACGAGCTATCCAACGAATGTGATTTTAATATGTTTTGGTTTTATTATGTATTTGTTTTTTTTAGTTTTATTAAGCATAGGTTTTTCATCGAAAATGAAGGTCTATGTTCTGCACATGTACAAAAATAGCATATTATCAAAAAAAATTTGAAAAATATGAGTGCACCAGATATTGAAGTCCTTGATCCAACAAAAAAAAATGAATTTCGATATATACAAAAAAAGTTATGCGTTATACGGTCGCGCTATGTCTGAATTGTAATTGGTTTGACTTCGAAACTTGATTAAATAAAAAATATTCAATAAAAAAATTTCTAACCAAGTGGAAGCACTAGATATCAGAGTTACAAATCTAAATTCAAAAGAATTAGAATTTTATCCTTCATAGAAAAAAAGTTATGCATTATATGGTGTGCGTCACTTTTTAAAAATGTTGTTTTTTGAAAAAAAATAGTTTTCATGGGAGATGGAAAAAGAAGTGCAATCTGATTCCAAAATTTTTGAAAAAAATACTTTAAAAATCTACAGACAAAATGTGACGAGACTCTAGTTTGCATCATCTTCAAATTCTTCATGGTTTAGTCGCTATAGGTGCCTGAATGTGAAAATTTAGTTAAAAATAATAATTTCAGTGTCTAATTTGGCCAAAAATTGTAAACCACTATTGTGGGATCACCCACGGTCTTAAAGTCAGGAATCCCATTTCACATGTGAGAAAATAAATAATATATAAATATAACAATTAATAAATGTGCATAACATTAGAAATACAAAGTTCAAATACCTTAAAATCAAGGTAGTGTAAGGAACAAATTCAACTCTAGAAATAGGGGTAAAAAGAATTAGATACAAGAGAGGGGAGGTAGAGGGTAGTAATGGGGTTGTCCAAACCCTTGGGTTGCATGAGGGATTAGGGACCTCATCAAAAAATACATTACTACATATAGGGTAGGTATTAGTGAAAGCACTAGATGCACACGAGAGTGCCTCTGAAGAAGCCACATAAAACTTGGTGTCCTCACAAGTGCAAGCATAAGACTCAAGGGAGTCTCTAAGTGAAGTATTGTATTTGGAGGAACCTAGAAAAAGAGATCATGCTTGGTAATGGTAGTGAAAGGAAACATAGAAGAAAGAATAGTTGGTTATAGATAAATCATAAAATATTATAGGGAAACAAATGTGTGACAAATGAAGAATAGGATGATCATGGTGTATTGAAAGAACTGCTAATTTAAGGAAGTCATGCTCAATGAGTGAAAATAATGGAATATTTCCATAAAGAAGGGTATACAAAATTGACAAGAATAGCTTGGGAAAGACAACTCTAGATAAGTGAAAGGATGGGTAGATCACATCAATAGACTTACAAATATGAGGTATTTTGGTAAATTCATTAAAACAAGGTATTCAAGTTGATGTGCCAACCAATGAGGAAGTTTAATAGAGCATTGAACTAGAGGTAACTAGATAGATTTGCTAAATCTTAGAGGTAGTCTAACACAAGGAAAGGAGATGGTTAGGTAAGATGGAGGTGATGAAAAAGTTATCAACTAGAGTAAATCACACCAATGGGGATACAAGGAAAAGTGTAATGACAAAAACACCAATTCTAGGTAGCCACATCAAAGAAACATAATCCTTAATATAAGAAGAATAAATAAAGGAGGGGGTATCGAGGACTGTTGTTCTTAGAGTAGAAAATCATAGAGGAATAAGCCAAAGAGTGGAAGTAGCAGAAAGACATGTGATTCATTTCCTTTCCTCTATAGGAAGTGTCATGTAGGGACATCTAAGGGGAAGCAAGATTGGTTGCAATCATGAATTGGGAAGGAAGGACATGAGGACAATGATGTGTTAGATGAAGACACATATGCCAGGATAGAGTGTAGAAGTGGCCAATGAGAAAAATGACTAAAGAAGTTTGAAAGTAGCATGTAAAGGGTATGGTCGAGGTTGAGAAGTGATGTGGGGGAGGAACATAGATGGTGGAGTTCGAGGACCAAAGGAAATAAATGTTAGACCCAAAGACAACTTGATAGATCGTTGAATTGATGTAGTTTTATTAAATCATCAATTATGAGGTAATTCAAGAAATGTGCCAAAATAGAAATAATTAGGTAGAACATAAAAAAATAGAAGTGAATGTATATAAGCCACATAAGAAAGAGATAAGTGTGTAGGAAGGCCACAAGTTTTAAAGGACATAGAACCACATGGCCAAGGATAATGCTAGGAAATAAAATTGTGCTAAGGCATGTGCAAAAGAGAGAAGCATCATAGGGTACCCATAAAAGTGTGTGAAGGTGGTGGTAGAAGAGGCTAAAGATGATGAGTACAAGAAACATGGAACATGATGTGTAAGAAAGAGCCAACAAGGTTGGAAAGGAAGGCATGCATAGAAGTGGAGGATATATGGCAATGATAGATGGATGGGTGATTGTCTACCTTAAGCCTAGAGCTAATATATAGACTAACAATGTTAAAAATTTGATTAACCTAGGGATTTGGTGATAGGCATGAAATGACATCTAGGGTGTCATGAACTACTATAATAAGGAATGTATAGGCCATGATGACATAATGGTCAAGCCAATTGATACCAAAATGGAATTTTGAAATGCAATGGGTAATGGCTATAAAGTAAGATGAATGTAGAGAAAATATTCTTCTTTTGTTGGGAAAATGAGGTTTCCAAGAGAAAAGGCCTCCTATAAAGTATGAGGTTTCCAAGAGAACTTTGGCCTGAAAACATGAAAGGCCTAAAGTCAAGCATATTGATCAATGGAACATTCAAACCAACCAAGGGAAAATTGCAACCATGATAGAGTGTCATTAGGGAGGGTAAACCCACAAAAGTGGTTTACAATTCCAATAAGGAAGGAAAAGTTGCAAAAAATGACCCCATGTAAAATAAATTGGTTTTTGGGGGTTCTATTGAAACCCCCTTTGAGCGAACCCATTTAATGATGGGGCCCACCATGCCAAACAAAAATACAAAAGTGAAGGCTTGTGGAAAGGGGGTTCGCTCGAACCTTGGTTCGAGTGAACCCTAGGTGAACCCCCTTTTCCCCCCTTCTCCCCCTTAGGCACCAAAAAAGTCTAGAATTTTGCACTTTGAAGCTCAGGTTGAGGATGAAAATAGAGGAGACTTCATAGACCCAACTGGATGATGGTAGTCCTCGAAACAAGCTATCTAACAAATATAATTTTAATATGTTTTGGTTTTATTATGTATTTTTTTTAGTTTTATTAAACATAGGTTTTTCACTGAAAATCAAACTCTCTGTTCTATACATATGGAAAAATGGCAGATTATAATTTTTTTTTGAAAATTATGAGTGCACCAGATATTGAAGTCCTTGATCCAACAAAAAAAAAGAATTTCGATACATACAAAAAAAGTTACGCATTATACGGTCCACCTATATCTGAATTGTAATTGGTTTGACTTTGAAACTTGATTAAGGAAAAAATATTCAATAAAAAACTATGAAAACAATTGGAAGCACTAGATATCAAAGTTACAAATCTAAATTCAAAAAAAAAAAAGAATTTTATCCTTCGTGGAAATGAATTTATGCATTATATGGTGAGCGTCACTCCTTAAAAATGCTATTTACTGAAAAAATAGTTTTCAAAGGAGATGGAAAAAGAAGTGCAATTTGATTCCAAAAAAATTGAAAAAAATATATTTAGAATATACAGACAAAATGTCACAAATCACTAGTCTGCATCATCTTCAAATTCCTCATGATTTAGCCACTATAAGTGCTCAAAAGTGAAGATTTAGTTAGAAAAAATTATTTTAGTGTCTATTTTGGCCAAAAATTGTAAACAAGTATTGCGGGATCACTCGGGAGGTAATAGACCATGGTTAAGTTGCAAACAAATGGACCAACTAGCCAAAGATCCATGTTGATAGAAAGACTTATAGGCCAAAAATATTCTTATAAAATGCAAAACATAAAGTTTTATATTTTATCTAATAACTCACTTTATACAACTAGAACATAAAATAATATTTTTCTTTACTTTACATAAACCTTTTTTATATAGAAAGATTTGTTATGTTCAATCATGACTTTCATATTCTTTCTCACTATATTTTTCTTTACTTTACATAAACCTTTTTTATTTAGAAAGATTTGTTATGTTCAATACGCGACTTTCATATTCTTTCTCACTTTTATTACCACTTTTATTTTATTTCCTCACATCTTATTCACTTATAATATTAAAAAAATTAATATTAATATAATTTAATTTAAATACCCCTGTGCTTTACTTGCCACAATAAAGTGAACATTTGAAGTAGTGACCTTTATTAACTTTACAAAATGAAAAATACAAACCCTTTAAATATCTAGACATCACATTTTCTTTCCCGTGTTTGTACCCCATTGCTTTCTGAAAAATACAAACCCTTTAAATATCTAGACATCACATTTTCTTTCCCGTGTTTGTACCCCTTTGCTTTATGAAAAATACAAACCCTTTAAATATCTAGACATCACATTTTCTTTCCCGTGTTTGTACCCCTTTGCTTTCTGAAAAATACAAACCCTTTAAATATCTAGACCTAGCATTTTCTTTCCTGTGTTTATACCGCTTTGCTTTCTGAAAAATACAAACCCTTTAAATATCTAAATATCTAGATCTTACCTTTACCTTTTCGCTTGTCTTTTATCTACTTACAGACCTCCACTTCTTTCAACTTAAAATCAAGTCTGCTTTCATTTTTTATTTTAATGGCAGCCTATTCTCACTTTTTATTCACAGCCTTTGATTTGACCTTTTATCTTGTCCAATAAGCAAAGTAACGGGTGACGCCAATTGTGGGAGCTTCTGGTAAACTCACTTGCAAATAAACACAACATTCCACCAGTCACACAATGGGGAGGATCAACAGTTGCCAGGAGCTTTGCTTGGCAAAGCCTTTACAACTTTGATTCATCTAAAAACTGTTAGATGAAAGCCAACCAATAGTGAAGATCAAAACTAGAAAATGAAAGGGAGAATGTATACGAAAAATGAAAGGAAGAATGTAAGCAAGACATGCTTGCCCCTGCTCATATGTTATACAACCATTCAATTGTTTTCCCAATCCTTTCTTTACATTTATATGACTACATCATTTTCATTTTAAAATTCTAAATTTTGATCTTTTTTATATTTCACTACTACATTGAGGGGCTTTTTAAGACGATAATTTAAGACAAAATACTAATTTTGTCTTAAATATATTTAAGTTATATTTATTTATTTATTTTGTCTTTAGACAATAGAAATTAAACATATTTAAGTTTTTTTTTTTTAATTTTACATTGTCTCAAATTAAGACAATAGAAATTAAATATATTTAAGTTTTATTTTTTATTTTACATTGTCTCAAATTAAGACAATAGAAATGAAATATATTTAAGTTTTATTTTTTATTTTACATTGTCTCTCACTATTTTTTTTCTTTTGTCGTTTTTATTTATTTATTTGGCATTTCGTGATAAAGAGAATATGCCACGTGCCTATTTCGATTATCAATGCTCTGTGTTATTTCTTTTAGTTTAATTTATTCTTAATAATTTTTAAAGTTAAAAAAATATTTGAGTAGTTATTAGAGTTTTTTTATTGTAGGTTTTAGTAAATTTATATTTATATTAAATATTTATATTTAAATTTTTTTAATACACATTTTAAATTAAATCACATAAAATTTATTAAAATTAAATCAAATCAAATCAAAATTATCTATATTTAAATTAGAAATTGATTTTTTACCTTTCATTTTATTTTTTAGTTTTTTAAGTTTAATCTTACTTGTAATTTTTAATATAAAAGTTAAAATTTTAGTTTTAACAGTTTTAATATAGTTTATTTTTAGTTTTACTATTTTATTTGAAGTACAATTTTACTTTCAAATTAATGTTACTATTGTTTGCAATATATTAATTATATTTTTTAAGTACGTTTTTTTAAATTTTAATTCTATTATTTAATTATTTATTCTCAATAAGTTTATTATTTAATATTTTTTAAAAATTATTTGTTTAAATGGATATTTTAATTTTGCATTTCCTTTATAGTATGATTTAACTTTGAAATTTATTTTACATATTTACTTATATTTATGAAATTACAAACTACAATTAAAAGTTATTAGAAATAATTTAATTTATAATTATTCATGTTATTAAATTTTAATTATTTTAAAATTATTTGTTTAAATGGATATTGTAATTTATTTATTTATTATTTATTTTTGGTCTCAAAGGGTCTCATGTCCCCTCGGCCCAGCCGCCCACCTCTACACCGTTCAGTGGAGGTGCGAGCGAGGCTAGACTAATCCCTACTGTCACGAGATAACCAGCACCGCCCCCCTAGTGTCCGTGACGGGGTTCATACCGGGCTTGAGAGTCGATCCCAAGACCTCGAGGAGCAAACCCGAGACTTGAGACCAACTACTCTAACCCGCGGGGCAAATGGATATTGTAATTTGCATTTCCTTTGTGTATGATTTAAGTTTGAAATTTATTTTACATATTTATTTATGCTTTGCTATGAAATTACAAATTATAATTAAAAGTTATTAGAAATAATTTAATTTATAATTAGTCATTTTATTTTTATCCTAATTTATATAATAAAATAAATTTCAAACTTAAAATCTAAATTAAACGTTATTGAGAGAGAGGGAGACTAACTTTTGATTAGTCGATTCATGCCAACAATCCAAGGATTACATGTGTCCCTAGGGAGTTATGCTCAACATACCACATGTGTCATTTGATTAAGGATATGATAATTCACCTTTCAAACCTCTTTAGAGTACCCATTGCACACTTAAGGAAGATAGAGAAGATATAAAGAGGAAAAGGGAGAAAAAGAGAAAGAAAGGAAGAGAGAGAGAGAGGGGGGGCAAAGATAAAAATGGATGGATATAGATAGGGAGAGGGAGATACAAAAAGAGAAAAGAGAGAAAAAAAGATAGAGAGAAAGATAAATAAAGATCTATGGAGAGACAAAGAGGGAGACAAAGAGATATAGAGAGATAGAAGAGAGATAGAAGAGAGAT
>VDFB02105785.1:112658192-112672685 GCA_007258455.2 Sequoia sempervirens
CCTTCACACACTTTTATGGGTACCCTATGATGCTTCTCTCTTTTGCACATGCCTTAGCACAATTTTATTTCCTAGCATTATCCTTGGCCATGTGGTTCTACGTCCTTTAAAACTTGTGGCCTTCCTAAACACTTATCTCTTTCTTATGTGGCTTATATACATTCACTTCTATTTTTTTATGTTCTACCTAATTATTTCTATTTTGGCACATTTCTTGAATTACCTCATAATTGATGATTTAATAAAACTACATCAATTCAACGATCTATCAAGTTGTCTTTGGGTCTAACATTTATTTCCTTTGGTCCTCGAACTCCACCATCTATGTTCCTCCCCCACATCACTTCTCAACCTCGACCATACCCTTTACATGCTACTTTCAAACTTCTTTAGTCATTTTTCTCGTTGGCCACTTCTACACTCTATCTTGGCATATGTGTCTTCATCTAACACATCATTGTACTCATGTCCTTCCTTCCCAATTCATGATTGCAACCAATCTTGCTTCCCCTTAGATATCCCTACATGACACTTCCTATAGAGGAAAGGAAATGAATCACATGTCTTTCTGCTACTTCCACTCTTTGGCTTGTTCCTCTATGATTTTCTACTCTAAGAACAACATTCCTCGATACCCCCTCCTTTATTTATTCTTCTTATATTAAGGATTGTGTTTCTTTGATGTGGCTACCTAGAATTGGTGTTTTTGTCATTACACTTTTCCTTGTATCCCCATTGGTGTGATTTACTCTAGTTGATAAATTTTTCATCACCTCCATCTTACCTAACCATCTCCTTTTCTTGTGTTAGACTACCTCTAAGGATTAGCAAATCTATCTAGTTAGCTCTAGTTCAATGCTCTATTAAACTTCCTCATTGGTTGGCACATCAACTCGAATACCTTGTTTTAATGAATTTACCAAAATACCTCATATTTGTAAGTCTATTGATGTGATCTACCTATCCTTTCGCTTATCTAGAGTTGTCTTTCCCAAGCTATTCTTGTCAATTTTGTATACCCTTCTTTATGGAAATATTCCATTATTTTCACTCATTGAGCATGACTTCCTTAAATTAGCAGTTCTTTCAATACACCATGATCATCCTATTCTTCATTTGTCACACATTTGTTTCCCCATAATATTTTATGATTTATCTATAACCAACCATCCTTTCTTCTATGTTTCCTTTCACTACTATTACCAAGCATGATCTCTTTTTCCAGGTTCCTCCAAATACAATACTTCACTTAGAGACTCCCTTGAGTCTTATGCTTGCACTTGTGACGACACCAAGTTTTATGTGGCTTCTTCAGAGGCACTCTCGTGTGCATCTAGTGCTTTCACTAATACCTACCCTATATGTAGTAATGTATTTTTTGATGAGGTCCCTAATCCCTCATGCAACCCAAGGGTTTGGACAACCCCATTACTACCCTCTACCTCCCCTCTCTTGTATCTAATTCTTTTTACCCCTATTTCTAGAGTTGAATTTGTTCCTTACACTACCTTGATTTTAAGGTATTTGAACTTTGTATTTCTAATGTTATGCACATTTATTAATTGTTATATTTATATATTATTTATTTTCTCACATGTGAAATGGGATTCCTGACTTTAAGACCGTGGGTGATCCCACAATAGTGGTTTACAATTTTTGGCCAAATTAGACACTGAAATTATTATTTTTAACTAAATTTTCACATTCAGGCACCTATAGCGACTAAACCATGAAGAATTTGAAGATGATGCAAACTAGAGTCTCGTCACATTTTGTCTGTAGATTTTTAAAGTATTTTTTTCAAAAATTTTGGAATCAGATTGCACTTCTTTTTCCATCTCCCATGAAAACTATTTTTTTTCAAAAAACAACATTTTTAAAAAGTGACGCACACCATATAATGCATAACTTTTTTTCTATGAAGGATAAAATTCTAATTCTTTTGAATTTAGATTTGTAACTCTGATATCTAGTGCTTCCACTTGGTTAGAAATTTTTTTATTGAATATTTTTTATTTAATCAAGTTTCGAAGTCAAACCAATTACAATTCAGACATAGCGCGACCGTATAACGCATAACTTTTTTTGTATATATCGAAATTCATTTTTTTTTGTTGGATCAAGGACTTCAATATCTGGTGCACTCATATTTTTCAAATTTTTTTTGATAATATGCTATTTTTGTACATGTGCAGAACATAGACCTTCATTTTCGATGAAAAACCTATGCTTAATAAAACTAAAAAAAACAAATACATAATAAAACCAAAACATATTAAAATCACATTCGTTGGATAGCTCGTTCCGAGGACTACCTGATTCCAGTTGGGTTTGTGAAGATTCCTCCATTTTCATCCTCAACCCGAGCTCCGAAGTGCCAAATTTTGTGTTTTTTTGTGTCTTAGGGGGGAATGAGGAATAAGGGGGGTTCGAGTGAACCCCTCATTTGAACTAGGGTTCATTCGAACCCCCCTTCTATAAGGGGTTTTGTAGGATTTTTTGGCGGGAAAGAATTAAAAGGGTTCGCCTGAACCCAGGTTCTAGTGAACCCCTAATGGGTTCGGTCGAACCAATAGGTTCGTACGAATCCCTAAAATCAATTTTTTTGCCATGCATTCGTGTTTTGTGATTTTTCCTTCCTCACTTCAATTGTAAACCGCTATTGTGGCTTCACCCAGGTGTCACTCTTTTCCACATGTTAGCCATCTTGGAATGCATAGAATGAGTAAGAAAATATAATACCATTTTCATCTATTCTTATGTTCTTATTATATTGTAATATGTAGGAGTTACTTATGATAGATTAAATGATGCATAAAAGCACAATTATGGTGGCTAGTTTAAAACCTTGACCATCATTATGGAAGTATTATGATACATTTTATAAAGAATATTTGAGTGGAGGAACATGAAAAATTAGGTTGCCCAAATCAAAACATTGACTATAAAATGTTTAATGACAAGTTATGATAGCTATAAGGAATATTCTAAATATAACTTGAAATTCAAACTTGATATAGAATTTTAGAATGTATGATAATATAAGAGAAATAATTATTATGTAATAAAAATTATAAAATTATTTAAAATCATAAAACTTTCTTTATATTTAATTTAATATTATTAATTAAATATAAAAAATTATTCAAACTTTGAAACTAAATCATCATATATACTTTTATTCACTTTCTATTATTTTTACTCCATATACCACTACTTATATAACATGTATAATTTAATAAATTAACTAATTTTAAAACTTATTAATTAACAAAATTATTTTATCTTTTTCTTCCTAATTTGAACATTATGTTAGTATCACAACATACTAACATATAATTTAACCAAAAGTTTAAGCATGTTCCGTTAACAAGAAACACAAATTTTATTGAAATGAATAAAGTTAAAAATATATTCTAATATCATAAACTAGTTATTACTCAAACACTAGTCAAGTTTAAGAATGTAATTATATATTTATTATATTAATCTTTCCTTATTCGCTATTTTCAAGAATTTGCATGTAGAGCCCCTCCCATTGCATGTGAGAAGTATTATTATTATTATTTCATAATACTGTTCAGTGTACGTTACCGCTATTTGACTTTCACTTAAAAATAAGTTAATGAAGTCTGTACAAGCAATCTAAATTCATAAGCAAGATGCAATGCATAGGTGGTTGTCACCGCTGTAACTGTTGTGAAACACTCATCTGGTTTTCTAGATATAATGTATCAGATACAAGAAAATGCAACCGTGTAAGTTTAGCTGATAGTTCAAGAGGGTTTGGACAGCTCCATACAAGAGTTCCTTTCCCATAGGGTGTAAGCAGTAGCCAAGTATCATCGGACAAGATCACCTGGTATTTTCCCTTTTCTTTTTGTTTTCTCTTACACAAAACCCTTCTTTCCCGGAAGCTCTCGTGGCTCACATCAGCGTGTCTGTTCAGTACTTGCCACGTCATTCGTTCAAGAGCCGTGAGGACTGAGGAGTAAAACCAATTATTACCTACTTCTTATCTGGAGAACGTGGCTTGCCCTTTCGTGTTTGGACCGAGTTAATAGAAAAGATTGTTTGAACCGCAAAGAAAGATTTCATTTGATTGTTATAATAATAACGCGCCTGGAGATTCGAACCTAGGTACCTGTGTTTTGCTTATCAGGGTTACCGCTGCTCAAAGAACTGTGGCTTCTACTGAAGATTCCAGTTGAAGCCGAGGTCTGCGATACGATCCGTCGGGCTTTTACGCTGGCGAACAAGCAAACGGGAATGAACATAAAAAATCGGATTGGAAAATATGAGCTAGGAAGGACGCTTGGAAAGGGGAATTTCGCCAAGGTTAAACTCGCCGTTGACGTGGAAACGGGGCAGAGCTATGCCGTGAAAGTCTTGGATAAGGAGAAGGTTTTCGAGTACAAAATCGCGAGTCATGTAAGGAAATGCGAAATATAAAAGATTTTGATTCGGAAAAGTTGCGATCTTTGTATGTACTGATTTGATCTTCATAATTCCTTCTGTATGTAGATTAAAAGGGAAATATCCACGCTGAAGCTCATTAAACATCCTAATGTCGTGAGATTATACGAGGTATATGCTAGCGCAGGTGTTGTGATAAGAAGTTCCTAAGGTGGCTTGTAAAGACATTTAATATGATTTCTGATGTCAATCTCTGACAGATTTTGGCGAGTAAGAAGAAAATATATATTGTTCTAGAGTTTGTTACCGGAGGAGAATTGTCTGACAAAATCGTGAGTATGACGAAGCTATCTCGGGAAGCTTTTACTTTTTCACGTCACTGTTCTGCTTTTTCACTTATAAATATAATCTTTAGATTCAGGCGTGTAACGGGAAACTGCAAGAAAACGTAGCGAGAAAGTATTTCCAGCAGCTAATTGACGCAGTAGGATATTGCCATAGTAGGGGTGTCTACCACAGGGATTTGAAGGTAAGATATATCGAAACCGGCGCAGTTTGTATTTGTTTGCAGGGTTATGGAAATAACATATTTAATGATAAATGGACAAAATGATATTTCAGCCAGAAAATGTGCTTCTGGATGCCAATGGAAACTTGAAAGTTTCTGATTTTGGTCTCAGTGCGTTGCCGCAGCAGTGTAGGGTATGTTTACAACAAATAATTGACATAATTTGTGTGCAATCGCATTATAATGGTATTTAATGTGGTTGTATTGTAACTCTTTGCAGGCCGACGGGCTGCTACATACAACTTGTGGAAGCCCTAACTACATTGCCCCAGAGGTGAAAAACAGCTTAATGCTAAAAGGTACATATGTTGGAGGCGACTAGATTTCTTAATGTTATTATGTTGGATTCGTACAGGTGATTGCTCACAGAGGCTACGATGGGGCTACCGCCGATCTGTGGTCCTGTGGTGTAATTCTCTTTGTTCTCTTGACGGGTTGGCTGCCGTTTGAGGATAGAAATGTTGTAGTTCTTTATCAGAAGGTAAATACTTTATTGCTCTTAGCAGGAATTCTTTAATTTCTGTAGGTAAATACTTAAAGTAATTAATTTCTGTTAACTGTTAAAGCACATGATTGAAATACTGTGAAATTTCTTTCTTAGGAGGCAATTGAGTAAGATGACATGCGTTGTGCAGATTTTCAAAAGCGATTTCAAATGCCCTAATTGGCTTTCTCCCGGCGCTCGCAACTTGATCAAAAGAATACTCGATCCCAATCCCAAAACGGTATGGTTTATATGACCCTTTCGCTGATATGACGTATCAGTAAAGTTCCCGGACATAATCATCTGAATAATTTATATGGCTTTCTACAGAGAATAACTATACCGGAAATAATTGAAAACGAGTGGTTCAAGAAAGGGTATTCCCCTGCAAAACTTATGGAGGAGGACAACAGTCTGATTGATGCCAATGCAGCATTCACAAATGCGGAGGTACTCTTCTTAAGCACAGTTGATAATTATAATTGTGTGTTCTTTCCATTTTAGGAAAAAAGCAGAACAGTTTTGAACACAACGCCGGTGCAAATTCATCAGTATTTAAAGAACAGAGGTTTTACGTGCTGTAAGTGTGTTTATTTTATGGTAATCTACTTTGATAAATAAATTTTCCTTTACACTTGTATTCTCGATTCTTGGCCCTTCTACGGAGCTAATTTTTGCACCGTACTCCTCGGAGCCCAAATTTTCACGTTGAAATCTTACTGCTCTACATTAGATTATAAAATGACTTAAACCAAAAATATTTGCGTTGAATAATTGGGGGAGTTATTTGGAATTTTTTTCTAAAGAAGTTAGAAGAATAGAATGAATATCAGTCCAATAAAAGGATTGAAAAAAAAAAAAACTAAGAACCGTAATTCCAACAACATATAGATTAGTTAAACCTTTACAAATATAAAAATCAGCTGTGAGTATGCAGCCAGCATAACAATGACTTGCAATTTTATGACTTGAAAAGTTTCATTACATTTTTTAATATTTTTATTTGATTGGAATTTGTTTGTATAGACCTTTCTTATCAAGATTTCAGATCTTATTTCAAAATAGTTTCAAATTTAAAATTTAAAGAAAGTTAATATTTATAGTTATTAGATATAAATTTAGTATTTTTTTTTTAATTTTAAATTTATTACAATTGATTTTTGTTTGATTATAGATTTCATCACTTAATCTTTGCTCTATCAATATTTCATATCACATTCTATTGATTTTTCATCAAAATAGTTTAAATTTAAATTTAAAGATTTTTTTTCCATAATTATTTAATTAAATTAATTAAATTATTTTTTATTTTTACAAATTATCTTTTTGTTAGAGAAGGAATCTTAAATGTATTGTATTAAAGAGTTTTACCATAAAAAATTGAGTCCAAAATGGTTGATAGAATAGTCAAATAAATATAGTGAATAACAATATACTACATTTCTATAAATTTATTATAAGAAAATTTGATTCAAGAATGTATATTAGAAAAAATAAATTCAATTTTGATTCTAATTATTTTTTTTAAAATATTAATCAAAAAATAAATTTGTAACAAAAATCCCAACATATAATTAAGAGATCAAAGGGATGTAATTTAAATGTTAATAAACAACTTGATAGAAAATTAAATTGCAATAAAAAAATGATAAAATATTTAAATAAATTCACAATTACTAAAACTATTGAAATATTAAAAAATATAAACAAAACTTACTAGTAATTTAAACATAATTGAACCCAATAAAATTTTAATTTTAACCATCCTCACATTTTTTTATAATGAAATAAATCTCCACATCATTACAATCTATTAAAAATAACAAATAAATCCACACTCCAAAATTATATAAATTATTTTTTATCTTATTTATATTTTTTCTTATTAAATTTTATATTATGTGATGCTTAACTTTAAACACATAGATAAAAATTATAGTAATTTTTACATAGACTAATTTATATTATAATGAAAGAGGGGGAGCCGTGGAACACAGTTGAATTGACTAAAGCATCCTCTTACAGACAAAAAATTAGAGATCTTAAAAAATATATATTATAATTAAAAAAATAATAAAATATAAAATATTAATAAAAAGTTACTACACAATTTTATCCAAAACATTCTCTATCCATACCTCTCATAAAACTAATATCTTTTGTTTCAAAATCTATTGCTTCTTATCCTTACTCTTTTTCTACACGATATTTGATAACGCAAAATATTCGTTAAATAATAACCCTACAACCGATCTACCTAGTGTCATCCTAAATAATACATAATTGACGTGTGGTCCGGGCTTGCGCTGTGGTTCTCCACGTTGACTAGTATAATTGGCAGACCATCGCCAAAGCTTATCTGAGACGTATCCTATTATCGTTTGTACTTTGGATATTCATCTCTGTCTAACAAAAGTCGACCACGTGGGCATTGCTAGACAAAACACGTGTCATTTCTTTTTTCATTCTAAAAAAAACCACAGCTGTAACTGTAAGATTTTACATTTCCAGGGTTTCACGTTAGTGGTTTCATTCTATTGACAGGAGCATCTGCTGACAGAGGGAACAGGGCCAATTGTCATGAACGCATTTCAGTTGATAGCTATGTCTGTCAGCCTCGATCTTTCGGGTTTCTTCGAGGAAGAGGTAAGGCATTGCCTTGTCCCAGACATTCTTGTCACGCAACTAAATTCAATTTTTGGTTGGGCTGCTGGAGGCAACAGGCATCTGAGAGAATTTTGCGGGTGATAGGATGCTGCGGAAAGGAAAACCAGTATTTTGTCCACGTTCCCCGTCAAAGATATTATCGAAAAAATAGAGGAGATCGCCAGGAACATGGGATTCGAAGTGCAGAATAAAAAAGGCAAGGTTTGTATGAAATTTCTTTGGCCTGCCTCTTATATCTTCTTTACTTACGATTCTCTGGGAGAGCATTTCATGTTTGTAACATCTAGCTATAACACTCCAAATTTGTCGCCAGGAATTAGGATAACTCTTGGAAATTTCCGTTCAAGCATATTCCAATAAAAACAGGTTTTAAATTCAACTCCCCAAAAGAAGAACACACAAAATCATCTTTTCCCGAGTGGCTGGATATGATTTTTTATTTAACAGAAATTAAAGCTGTGGCTAGGCTTGATGGGATTTATATTGATTATATTATAAGTTTCTAACCCGTAGATCACGTTATTCCAGCTTATGTTAAGACAAACGGATCCAAAATACAGCAGAAACGGACACCTGTCGGTTACCACGGAGGTGAGTTCTTAGGACAGTTGGAAATTCAAATTAAGGAGAGTAATATTTAGTAGCCTAATGTACCGTCATTTCTTACGTAGGTTTTCGAGGTAACCCCTTGTTTGCGTCTGGTTGAGCTGCGAAAATGTTGCGGAGATAAGAGTCCTTTACAGAGAGGTGAATATAAATGTGTTTTTGTCCCTTTCCCTCACAGCCCTAATAACTCAAATTGACGGAAAGTTAGAATATTTTTTCTTTTTAAAGGCGGGTTGGCTTCCCCCGTTGGTCATTATGTCTAGTTGTGAGATGTGGTCGGCTGTTACAAGGCACAGTTCCACGAGATGTTCGAATTTTTCAAAAACTGAAAACCCTGTTTACGTAATTCGAATAAAGAATTGAAAATTTCCTGTCAAAAATATATTACGTGACTGTTCACATGCTCTCCATGCTGTCTGGAATGAATCTGCGCCTTACATGTTTGGAAATTTGTACACTTTAAAGAACGACATTTGATAAACTACAAGTAATATATATTTTGATTGATGATTGAGTTACCTTTTTGTGTGTGCAGCTGTGCAGAGAACTTTCTGCTAATCTTAGTTCAGACAATCTTTCTTCAACTAAAGTCAACTTTGATGGTGATGATAGTGTCTGGAGAACACGAGGAGGACTTCCTGCGCTTAATAATGGTTAATCTCGTTGCTTTCATCCACATCATTGTACAAAAAAATTCATGTAAAATTTCATTAATTGTACATATGAATTTTAGGAAAATTGGTCTATTCAATCAAATTAAAAATTACGGTCAAATGGGCAACCTTTATGCATACGCTACTGGTAGTTAAAGTCTTTGCTGGTACTCACATTTACGTCAGCGACAACTACAAGGAAATGGAAATGGGGACGTGTTTGCATGTGACGGACACAGAGGTAATCCCAATAGAATTATTGCAGAATGCGACTGCCAGCCAAAATACGGCACTGTTCGCTTGTTCAGCGCGACTTTATAATATTGCCAGTCAGTGGCGTATGTAATGCTCGTCCAAATGAAGTTAATGAATAGATGTCAGTCTTGTCATATAGCAGATTGGGTGGGGGGGTGAGCGAACTCTCCCCATCAAAAGTACAAATGATAGAAGATTGAAGGAATTGAATACAAGGCACATATTATATGTTAAATCATCAGTGAGGTATATTATTCTATTTCTATTTGTATGTATTTTGTACACTTTTGAAGCATGACTTGGACATAATGATCCATGTCACTCGTAGTTCTATATGCTTTACGTCAAAAGCAAGTAGAGTGTGAAGTAGAAATTGAAATATCATAGACAATAGACGTGATTAGTTAAATATTCGCTATTAAATTTAATACGAAAGATAGTTATTGGATTTGTTGGATACCTTGATTGTATTTGTGCCAAAAATTAAATCCGGTCAATAAATTGTTGTGGCGATATCAAGGCAACAAGTTGAGTTGGTTTGACATCTAGACCAAAACAAAAAAAAGGGATATCGTTATCTCCACTAGGCCCAAGGATATTATTTCTTTCATATGTCTAACAACTTTTGGATTTTGTCTTAGATGAATGTGCATCATTGTTTAATGCATACAATGTTTGCTATGTTTAGTGGAGTAAGTCAGTCATCTCCACATGATTGCCCATCCACTAACTCAATCTTCTCGTACACTTTGTTATGCACTAAATCTACTAGCATGCTAGAGAGTAACATTTTTTATTTATTGCTGGTGAATGGATCTCCTCCGTCTAAATTCATTATTCACCTGACCATGATAGACTTTCCATTCTCACCAACATAGTCAACCTCGTGGTACCATATGAGTGCATGGTTGAGTCTACTAATCATGATTTGTGTGTTAAAGTCATAAGTGTAGTCACATTTGTGGTTAGGTCTATTTTTTGTTGCAATATCTATTTAAATATTAGGATGCACGTTTGATCATATTTATTAATTAATTGAAAACACAAACACATTATATTTTGGTTTTCAATTAATTAAATTCACATCATAGAAACTATTATTGTGGTCTAAAAAAATTAATTAGAGTATTATATGTAATAATTTGTTCTTCAATTGATGTTTACATAAACCATAAAAAATCAATTTGACCAAAATAACATATGTAACAAGATAAATATGAACTACTCCTTGTGTGAAGTCCATCTAGCATTAAAATATGTTTTTAAAGCTCATTGCATAAAATACAATTCAAATTATATTAAAAAAAAAAACATAAAACACACATTTAGAAAATGATTGCATTATAACATTATTGAATTATTATCTACACAATAAAAGCAAGAATAGTTAGATAAGATAAAATATGCATTTATGTAGACAACAAAATTAAGATGATAAATTATGCATGCCCCACTTGTTACACCCTTTATCTTATACTGTGCATTAGGATATGAGTAGTTAACTTGCGACTACCATAACTTAAAATTAAGTTATATAATGATTAATTTAGTATTATTTAGGTAATTAAGTCATCTTAGCTATTACATTTAGGTATCAAACTTGACCTAGGTGGTATCCATGACATTGGACCACTCCACATCTTAACTTTTTCCAAGGTCGGCTATGCACCTCAACTGTGCAAATTTAAATTAGGTCAGCACTAAGCATTCTCGTAGTGGAAATGAATGAAATCGGACCACTCCACATCTTAACTCAGACCTAAATCCATTCATACACGCCACACCACACATCCTCAATCATCAAAGTAAATCCACAATTAGTGTAAACATCCAAGGTTGATCAAACCTATGTTAACTCAACATCCACTTTGTGCATACTCTAGAATTATGGCGGCCTATGATGTTGGCATATAATTTCTCCCATATATTCTGCAATTAATTAGGCGTACAATAGTCGAAGGTGTTTGCATGAACTGTGCATGTAGGAAGCGTTTAGGAAGTTTCAGTTTGCATGTTAGTTCGCAGCAGTGAGAGAATTGATTTAGTATGTTTTCAGAATTATCTTTTATATTGCAAACTCCTCTATAAAGCATAGATATGATGTAAATGTTTTTGATTAAGCAATAGAAGTTGTGCAACAGCATGATGTGTTAATATTTTGTGTTTTATATATTTTGTGGATTGAATAAGGCTTTGCTTCACCATTGAAGATTGAAAGAGAGTTATAAATAAACACTAAATTCCCGATGAACCTAACATTGCAAGCTCTTATCTACCTATCGGCTTTGAGAAAGAGGTTAAGAGCTTGGACCTGAATGTCAACTATCACTAATTTGCCTTGTTCAGCTTCTTCTTTGACGGATGTTTGTACCAAGTATAGAGGATGCTAGTGAAAGCCATTTGCGAAGATTTCTAAATCATTTCATGTACATTCCTCCCTACAACTACTACTTCAATCTAGATTTTGCATATGCTTAATAGTCTCCAAGGCATCTTTAACGAGCTCATTTTGGGTACATGAAAAGTCAAGAGTGACATTTCAGCTGATTTATTATAGTAATTCAAGATCCAAACATCATGTCAACTTATGTGAGTTTATGCATGTTCATATTATCATTATTTGTGAATGCTAACCCTTTTGTAGGTTTCCAAGAAATTCAAGAAAGATCCAATACCTTGAGGTGATTTGCACATGATTTCAATCCTTCAAGGAATCCATTGAAGGTTGGTGAGTTGCAACACTTTGTTGATTTATATTCTTTCCTATCATTTATCTTTCCTTCCATTGACATTTTCCATTATGGAAGTGGAAACACTAACATGGGGTTTGACTACTTGGCAAGTCCCTATGAAGCATTTTTGTCTTGATCATTTTTTACTTTTGGCTTGAGTATGTTTTTGGCTTCAGATTTTTCTGCATGCTCAAGAAAAGTCATCAAAAAGGTGTGCAATGTGCCATGTGGTGGATACATAGATTTCTTTTTCGCCTTCCTTTCTAGAGAGAGTTGGGGCACGTGTCAACTTCTCAGAGATTTTCTCAAGGAGCCATATTCACGAGTCTAAGATTTTTTGCTTGCTTGACAAGTCATCTCTTCACTACAATAAGTTTGCGCTTTTATGAAGTGATCTCTTTTAGAGTTTGTCGAAGCTTGTTGGCCTCTTTTTGGTTTTCAGGATGAAATCTTTGAGTCAATGCCATTGGGTTATGTCATTAGTCAACTAGACTTTTGCTAGGCTATTTTCTAGTTTTTTTATCATTTTCAGATAATTATCTTTGCTAAATATATAAAGAGCATTAATGTGGCAGTTGAGAATTGATGAGAAAATATTATTGTGACCTAACTAAAAGATCTACGATCAGATTGTGTGTTATCAAATGAAAACATTTGGAAACAATTACTTCTATGTTGTGGAGGCAGTTTCTTCTTTTTGCAGCTATAAATGAGAGGCGACAATTGAAGGGAAGGGTTGGTTCCAAGTTTTAGTTTCCTATGTTGAGGAAAAGTTTCTTTAGTTTTCTTAGGTTATAGAACTATTTTCAGAAGTAGAGTTGTAGAACTAATTTTCTCTGGCATGTTATATCTTTTAAAGCTCAAACTATTATCATATTGGAATTTGACCTCTGTTTAAAGTTCATTTGATATTTAAGCACAAATTATTTGGAAGAAATCTTTGAGACTATGCATGTATGGCCTTTATCACGCTTTCCTTCTTTACGATTTTTCTCTAAATAAAACATTGTGTCAAGCTGAATTCAAATAGTTTAAGTTGTTGATTTCCATGTTGTAGGCTTATATGGTAAGATAATAGCTTGTGAAAATTGGATTATGTATGTAGACTTCTCTATTTTTTTGAAGGGTTGTTGTTTCGTTATATTGTGTTGTATGAAGAGAGAGGGCTTATGCAATTTCTGAACATTTTTATGTTAACCTTGGTAATCTTTATGTTTGATCAGACCTTAATGAACACTGCTTGGGGGAAGATTTGAAATATTGTATTGTGCTTGGTGTTAGCCTTTGTTGTTCATTCTCTTCCCAGCAATGAAGGGTTGTGGCATTTTGTGTCTAATTATATCACTCAAAGGAAAGATTGGGTTTGAAATGTTGTAAAAGCTTTCGCATATCACCATTTTTATGTTTGCATTTCCTTCTACCCTTTTCTCCAGAACCCAGAGAAGAGTTGACTTTCTATAAAAATCTTGGAGGTATTCAGTGAAGCACAAATTAGTCCCCCACTCGCTTAATTTTTCATAAGGTTGTCAGAGAGGCATAAGCTTCAAGATGATCAACAATCCATTTTCTGGCATGCCTGGTGGGACATGAAGTTCTTTGAACACCTTATTAGAAGTCAAAAATATTTCTTAAATCAAGCCAAGGAAAGAAACTGGAAGTTTCATGCACATAATACAAACAAGAGCATCTTCAAGAGGCCTTTTCCAATACTCCCAATTACCTGCCTCGATACCTAGGAGAAGAAGACTTACAAGTTTTGTATCACCTATAAGGAGCAATAGAGTGAGAAGTAAGAGCCCAATATCTAGAGTCTTATCTACTCCACCCGGAGGCTCGACCTTCCAAATTAGAATACCCATATACCCGATTCATAAAAATATTTTCTCTATGGCTCACGTAGCTTCCCCTGCTCCTAGAAATTTTATAACCTGGGATAGCGGTAGTCTGCTACAACCACATACACCCCTAGATGTATGGCCTGCCATACTCGCTAACACCCTCAAAGCTATTCCAAAATTTTCTAGAGAAGATTTTAAAACCCCCTCTGAACACCTTCAAGATATAGCAGAGGTATGTGGATGCTGGCAAGAAGTTGAGTCCAGCTTTTGGCCA